>JAOTAX010029453.1:0-11552 GCA_025629825.1 Erythroxylum guanchezii
ACTTCTTCATTTCTAAACCAAAGTGAGCGATTCCAGTGGCGTTGGAATCGTTAGAACCGAGGGGATCTTTTTTTTAATAAAAAGCCAATCCAAATTTTTCTAATTGAGTTTTCCCCCTTATATGTGATCTATTCGTGTTCGGTTTCGGGTCCTCTATGCTTTGTGGGTCCGAATGTTGGGCCTCGGAGACGGGGTCCAACATTTCAGATGTTATGGAACCATTAGATAAGTTCATAAAGAAGGTTCCTGCAAGAAAGGAAGCAATTATCATATAATTTTATTTCCTTTTAAGAAATATATCGTTGCCTATATAAGGAAATAAATCCAATTTGAATTTTGAAATATTATAAATTTATCATCAAAATTTTTAAACATAAACCTTGAGCTAAAAATCTCCCCCTTTTTGATGATGACAAACAATAATAGATATATTTTCAAAATTTAAATAACAATAAAGGATTTCGAAAGATACCTATAAACTTTATATAGTTTTACTCATAGTTATAATTAGAAGGAGCCTGACTTTTAAAGGAAGTAGCCTATCGTTTGTATGTCACATATTAAACTTCACAATTTCAATAACATTTCAACAGTAGTTAGCAAAATATATCATCAAGGAAATATTGAAAATATATCACATATGCAAAGTAAGATGCAAAGTATATCATTAACTATTGTCCCCTTTTGTCATTATAAAAAAGAGAGGGAAAGAGTAATTGAGGCATCAAACAATATCATAAGCCAGTCATTAAGAGGATTCAAAAAAATTTCTTAATAAGGGTTCATATCAAGAATCTGATTTTGAACGTTTTCTATTTTGTTGCTCATTTGATCTTGATTAGAAAGAATTTCCTTCAGTTGTTGAAGGATCAGATCATTGGTGCTTTGGAGTGCAGTAGGGTTGATTTTTGTGGGCCAGGTCCCACAAGATTTGCTACTCTTTCAGTTTACTTCTCAACCCACACACTGTCTTTCAACTTGTACCCGAATTGGTAGGGAATGGAAGAATGAAACTTACCTGGTGCATACCAATCTAGATTATCAAATGACACTCCATAGTAGGCAAAAATTTTGGTTAACAACATCCTATATGGCAGACCACCAGTTGTATTCTTGTGACTTCCCTTGTCCACCATAAACTTTAGAATCACTGCTAGGAGGTTCATTTTGTTGCCTTTTAAAAGATTGTAGACCACATACTTATCCAAAAGACTGCATCTTTCTACTAAGCTACTCCTTGAAAAAATTGAAGTAACCGATATGGATGCATGACATCTTGGTAGTAGGCCCAAGTGTTTATACCAGGGTCTCCTTTCATGGGCATTCTAAATATGTAGACATATAAAGTCAACAACCTCTCCTAGATTAAGGTCAACAATGTCCCACTTACGACAGGGAAGATTAGTCCTACATATGGGAAGCACGTTTAGAATGTTTGCCAAAAATTTTTCCATAATCAATATCTCACACTCGCGGACCCCAAGAAATTATTGTCAACTTTCTATTAATTTCCTCTTTTCTCATGTTTATGCAAAAATTCTAACCAGGTCATCACACACTGTTTCATTCAAGTTCTCAAAATTTTCCCAGCCAACAGTAATAAAAAAGAAGAGATTGGAATACCAATTTCATCAAAAAGGTTGAGAGAAAAGATGCGTCTAGCTACCATCTTTCTCTTCTTTTAGCGCATCTTATACCTTGCTTTAACTTCCATCGACTGAAATAACTTCAATGGTGTTGAGGATTGTCCCTTCTGGGGTACGGTAAGTTTCTTTGATTTTCTCTTTTTGACCTTAGGATTTCTTAAAAAATGGCTTCTTTAAAAACTGACTCACCCCTAACAATTGGGTCCTCAATCTTTTCTTTAACTAAAGGTACTTTACCTTTTTCTTGTTTCTTCCCCTTCTCTTTTTCGTGAAACTTCTTCCTCTTTCTTTTCAGCCTCAGGATTTTCTTCTTATACAGCTTGCTTTGCCACACTTGTTCTAGTCTGTGGTCTCCTTATTAATGGAGTCGGTTCTTCATCTAATCCATCATTGTTTACAACCCAATGCACTTTAGGCACTTTCTTATCCTTAAGAATAGTTTTAGGAGTAGTGGAACGAGTAGTGGAAGGAGTAAGAGTGGTTAGAGTAAGAATGGGTATATGAAATCTTACTTTTCTTGTTTGCTCCCCACTCAAGGATTCTTCTTCTTCTTCTTCTTCTTTTTCTTCTTCTTCTTCATTATCATCATCATCATTATCTTCTTTTTTTTTCTTCTTCTTCTTGTTCTCCACTAGAGTTAAAGACAAATTGTTGTTCGACTAAAGGTTTATTGTTCTTAAAGGATGAGTCTGAGTCCGATTCTAGGGATAGCATAGCCAAAATCTATCTTTTCCTCTCCTCTGGAGTTTCCTAAATGTGTGTTTCTGAAGTTTGAGGCTTAGATGAAATAGAAACGGGTTCAGTAGGAGTGTTCAAAGAACACACTATTGGAGACAGAGATGAGGACTCAGAAGCAAGAGCTTGTTCAAGGCTGGAAGTTGAACCTATGATTTTCTTATATCCCTTTGATTTTGTTCATGCCATTGAGGTTTGGGATTTTTTTTGGAGGAAAAAATAGAGAGAAGGAAGAAAGTTAGGGTGCAGAGAGGAAAAGAGCGGCGCTTCTGAGAAAAACAACGATGAGTACAAGGAAGAAGTCTATTTCTGGTATGTTAAATGATTCATGAGCGTTGATCTCATGTGAGGATGGGCAGTTGTACACATCAAAAGAGGAAGTATGATCGTCTGTGTATTTTCTATTAGACAAGTAAAACCGAGCTGTTAGAATAGTGTGCATGTTTTTAAATGTTTAAACGACTCCATGAATGACTTCTTTTTTAGGACACGTGTATTCTACTCTGTCGAACCGAGAGAAGCCTTCTAAACTAGAAGGATCCTACTAAACTAAGAGGAGGTCTTGAAATTGAGAGGAGCCTTCTAAACTAGAAGGAGCCTATTAAAGGATCAGACTAGAAGAAGCCTGCCAAAGAAGAAGGAGCATAGAGAATTTATACAGAAATAATATCAGATATTCTACACATACTAAGCTCTTTTCTTAACACGCAAAATCTATCTTCAGAGAGTGACTTAGTAAAGATTTCAGCTACTTGATTTTCAGTATTAACATGCAAAAAATCAATGGTTCCTTTTAAAACATGATCTCTACGAAAATGATGCTTGATTTCTATATGCTTAGTCCTAGAATGATGCATAAGATTTTAAAGGATTTATTGCAATAGTATTATCACATAATATAGGAACATCATTAAAATTTAGAGAGAAATCATAGAGTTGATTCTTCATCCATAAGATTTGAGCACAACAGCTATTAGCTGCTATATATTCTGCTTCAGTTGTTGAAAGAGCTGTGCAATTTTGTTTCTTGCAAGACCAATAAACTAGACATCCTCCAAGAAATTGACAGTGACCACTTGTGCTTTTTTTATCGACTTTATCACCTGCGTAACCTACATCACAATAGTTAACTATGTTAAAAGAATCAGTTTTTGGATACTATAGTCTGAAGTCCATAGTTCCTTGAAGATATGGAAAGATCCTTTTGACTACTTGAAGGTGATTTTCTTTTGGATCTAATTGAAAACGTACGCAAAGGCACACACTAAGCATAATATCTGGTCTTGAGCTTGTAAGATATAGTAGTGACCCGATCATTCCTCTATACTTTGTCTTATCTGTGGCCTTGCCTTCTTCATTCTTATCAAGTTTAGTTCTAGTATACATAGGAGTACCCATAAGTTTGGCATTCTCAAAATGACGCTTCTTGATGAGTTCCTTTGTGTATTTTTCTTGGCTCATAAAGATCCCATTTTCTATTTGTCTAATTTGTAATTCAACAATGAAATATAGTTGTCTCATCATGCTCATTTCAAACTCCTCGTGGATTAACACTAAGAATTCTTCATAGAAAGGTTGATTAGTACCACCAAATATTATGTCATCAATATATATTTGCACTATGAGTAAATCATTCTCCTTTTTCTTAATAAAAGGGTTTCATTTACCTTTCCTCTTTTGAAGTAATTCTTAAGCAGAAAATTACTTAATCTCTCATACCATGCTTGAGGAGCCTATTTTAGACCACACAAGATGGTTTTCATCTTCAAAGCCTAGTGGTTACTAAACACTTCTTCGTTAATTTATCCATCTAAGAAGGAACT
The DNA here is from genome assembly GCA_025629825.1 of Erythroxylum guanchezii. Taxonomy (NCBI): domain Eukaryota; kingdom Viridiplantae; phylum Streptophyta; class Magnoliopsida; order Malpighiales; family Erythroxylaceae; genus Erythroxylum; species Erythroxylum guanchezii. The sequence continues at coordinate 4,205 of JAOTAX010029453.1, forward strand.
TTTGACATCCATATGGAACAATTTGAAGTTTGTATAACATGCAAAGGCAAGTAAAATTCTAATCAATTCCAGTTTAGCAACAAGCATAAAAGTTTCATCAAAACAATACCTTCCTATTGATTATAACCTTGAGCTATAAGTCTAGCTTTGTTTCTTACCACCTTATCATTTCCTCAAGTTTGTTTAGAAAAACCCAACGAGTTCTAGTGGCTGACTTGTTTTGCAAACTAGGTACTAAATTACAAACTTTGTTTTTGTCAAACTGATTCAGTTTTTCTTTCATGGCTAAAACCCAATTTTCATCATTAAGACCCTCTTCAATGGTCTTTGGTTCTAATTGTGAGATAGGGGTAATAAAGTGTTCTTGAAGGATGATCTGGTTCTTAGACTTTCAGAGGGTCTCCTATAATGTACTAATGTGTATGAAGACCTCTCCATTCTCTTGATATTCTTCGTTGTATAGGCTCCTACTGAGAGGAAGGAGTATGTTCTGTGGAGTATGCTCTGTCCTGGATTCAGAAGAACCTTCTTGATCTTGTTTTTGAAGGTATTATAGGTGTTGCTTGAGACTATGATGTACTTTTAGGAGCTAAGGGATGCTCTTCATCATCTGCTATTATTGAGGGTAGTGCTTCATTAAATACTACATATAATGATTCTTCTATCTTTTTTGTTCTTTTATTGTAAACTTTAAATCCTTTACTAGCGGTACTGTAGCCCAGAAAGATGGCTTCATCTAATCTCGCATCAAACTTTCCAAGATTGTCTTTTCCATTATTTAGAATGAAGCACTTATAACCAAATGCTCGAAAGTAAGCATTTTGAAATATATCGTTGCTTATACAAAGAAATAAATCCAATTTAAAATTTGAAATAATATAAAGTTATCGTCAAAATCGTTAAACATAAACCTTGAGCTAACAAGTCTAACTTAACCAACAAACTAATGCATTAGAGAGTCTATAAGCAAAGGTGCATGTCAAGTATGTAATAAGCATTTGACAAGACTTCTGCCCAAAAATCATGAGGTAGACCATTTTCGCATAACATTATTCTGGCCATATCAATGAAAATCATGTTCTTTCTCTCAACAACTCCATTCTACTGAGGAGTCCTTGGGCAAGAAAAATTGTGAGATATCCCATTTTCATTATAGAAATCTTCAAATTTTTTGTTATCAAATTCTCCTCCATGATCACTCTGAAAAGATGTAATGTAGTATCCTTTTTCAATTTGATTTTTTTAGGAAAACTTCTTAAAGACTTCAAAAATATCATCCTTTCTTGATAGAAAATAATCCTATATAAATCTAAAATAATCATCTACTATAACAAATCCATAATGTTTACCACCAAAGCTTTGAGTCTTGGTAGGACTAAAAAGTCCATATTTACAAGTTCAAGTGGCTAGTTTGTAAACACGATGTTTTTAGGATGGAAGCTACTTCTGATTTGTTTTCCTTTTAAACAAGCTTTGCAGACCTGATTATTCTCAAACTTCAGGTTAGTTTGACCTCTCACTAACTCATTTTTGGACAATTTTGATAGGATGCTCATGCTTGTATGTCCAAATCTTTTGTGCCAGATAAAAGAGTCTTTTTCTATATAAACAAAACATTTGACATTTTATGAAGACATATCTTCCAATTGAGCACAATATATATTCTAATTTCTAGGACTAATAAATACAATATTGTCATTTAGATTATCAATAATTTCACAATGTGATGTATAGAAAGTAACTCTATAACGCTTATCACATAATTGACTTACACTCAACAAGTTATCCTTCAATCCATCAACATAAAGAACATTATTAATGGAACAGAGTTAGAGTCAGCAATTTTACCAATTCTAGTGAATTTTTCCTTGTTTTTATTGGCAAAGACAAAATTACCTCCATCTTTCCTTTCAATATAGTTGAAATGTGATATTTCACCTATCATGTGTCTCAAACAACCACGATCAACTATCCATTGATTTTTTTCTTGTCATTGTTTTGAAGCATATCTGTAGAATAAATCATCTCATTTTAGGTACCCAAAATTTTCTGGGTACTTTCAGGTTAGTAGTTTGACCTTTTGGTCTCCAAACATACATATAAGATAGTTTCTTCATTTCCTGAAAGTAAAATGAGTGACTAATATGACCATGTCTACCACAATAATCTCACAAAATCGATGAATGATAGTTTCTACGATTTTTTCCATTTGTCAGGTTCCTGTTGTTCTGGCTATAATTATTAATAGATTTAACAAAGAAATTATTGTATGGCCTAATATTGTTTTTTTCATTATATCCAATTCCAACCTTGTCAGAAACACCTTTACCACTCCCAAGTAATGCATCAAGATTGTTCCTACCATCAACAAAATTGGCACGATCATTTTCCAGATAAATAACTTTTTCTTCTAAATGTTTTTCCTTAACATAATCATTTTCAAGCAATGCTTTCTCTAACTGGGTTATCTTTTGTTCCAGGAATTCCTTTTTAGAAACTTTATGCTTGTCATTTTCAAGAGACATAATTCTAGACAATAAGTTCTTATTATCAAATTCTAGTGATTCAATCTTATTTGTCAAGGATAAATCATTCTTTTGGACTTCTCAAACTTTTTGAAATACTGTACTGCCAGTTTTTTATACTAATATTACAATTCATGATATGCATCTCTTAATTCATCAATTTCAATATCAGAGTCAGAATAATATACCTCGTCATCTCTTGATTCGGCCATAAAGCAAACATTGCTGACTTCTTTAAGCTCTTCTTCTTCAAAGTTTTCAAAGTCCTTATCTGACTAAGATGCAATCATAGCTTGCTTTTTGGGTTTTTTATTTTATGATTTGTTTTTTTGAAGGTGAGGAAATTTTGGTCTTATGTTTCCAGGTTTCTTGCAGAGATAACATATGATTTGATTATTTTGTATATTGTTATTACCGCCGCTCGCTTTTGATAGGAACCTGTTGTTTCCTATTTTCTATTTCCTTCTCTTTTCTTTATAAGATTTTTTTTATAGAAGGGGGCATATTTTCTGACCATGATTTGAATTCATCATCTCTATCTATTTGTAATTTAGTGTCACTTTCATTTCCATTTGATTCTTCAGTTTCTTTTAGCGTCATTCCTCTTTTGTATGAGGATCCTTCTTCCTAACTAAGTTCGGCTTCATAGATCATTAAGTTTTCTCTCAACCAATCAAGTGAGATAGTGTCGAGATCCTTTGCAGTCTCTAGAGCTATCACCTTATGTACCTATTCCTTTGGTAGTGATCTTAGAATCTTTGTCACAAGCTCGTCATTGGGATATATCTTACCCAAGTTCTTCAATACACTGATCACGTTGTTGAAACGTCCAAAGAATTCGCCTATTGTTTCTCCCTATTTCATGCAAATAGTTTCTTATTAATGCACTAAAAGACTTATTTTATATTTCTTTACCTCATTCGTTCCTTCAAAGGTGACTCATAGTTTATCCCACATTTCCTTTGCCGTAGAATAGTAAGATATCTTTTTGTACTCTTCCGGAGATAGTGCATAGATCAAATAATGCCTTGCTTTGTCATTTCGCTGTGTGTTTCTTCTATCAGCGTCAGTAGTAGGAGGTGTGGTTCTATGTTTGATAGCTTGCCAAATTTCGATGTCTATAGATTAATGATGAATAGTCATTCTCTTTCCAATAAGAGTAGTTGTTTCCATTAAAATAAGGAGGCTTTGAGATGGATTGTCCTTCAAGGCTTCTCAAATTGTTTGCTATGATCTATCACGTGATGTAAAACACAATAAATGTGAAACCTCGCTCTAATCTCAAATGATAAAGCAAACACACGTAAGAGGGGGTGAATTGTGTGTAAAAAAAATGACAAGGTACTTTAAAAAGAATAATATGCTTTCAAAAAAATTATAAATAAAAGGATCCTATCAACTTTTGAAAGGATCCTGTTAATGTTAAAAACAAAAGGATCCTATTAATTGAAAGGAGCTTGTTAGCACTCAAAAGGAAAGGAGCCTACTAGTGCTAAAAAAGAAAGTAACCTATTAATCGATAAGAAACTGTTAACGCTCAAAATGAAAGGATCCTGTTAATTATTTAAAAAATAAAGGAACCTCTTTCAATATAAAGTAGAAGGAACCCATTTTAAAACCGAAGAGCCTCTTTTAAGTTAAAAAATAAAACACTAAAATGTGAAAATTGTAAAGGTTAAGAAAGAGAGTGACATAGTAGATTTATACTGATTCGATTTACAACTCAAGCCTACGTCTAGTTCCTAAGTATCCAACTTGAGTATTTTACTATAAAAATCAAGTAGTAAATTTGGCAGTCCTCTCCAAACTCACAAGTACATAATTTTCAAGGTTCTTCAACCTTCCACGCTTGTAGAGTTTAACAAACCTCTACAAGCTCTCAATAAGAAATATATATGATTTAATAGTCTCTCTCAATAAAGTGATTTCACTTTCTAAGGCACAAAGAGTTTGATATAACTTTCAAGAATATTGACGCTGCTAAGGTATTTGCAAGTCTCGTGTATTTCGCACATATAGTGGCTCGTCCTTAAATAGACATTTTTCTCAACTAACTGTTGCTTAATCTATGATATCATTTCTGTTGAAATCTTTGCTATTTAGAAGTTAAGAGGAACATTCTGTCAAGGCTTCCAGAGCTGATTATTCGAATTAGTAAAGACCTTTCAGATGTCATGGAACCATTAGGTAAGTTCATAAAGAAGATTCTTGTACAAAAGGAAGCAATTATCCTATGATTTTATTTCCTTTTAAGAAATATATCATTGCCTATATAAGGAAAAAAATCCAATTTGAATTTTGAAATATTATAAAGTTATCATCAAAATCGTAAAACATAAACCTTGAGCTAATAAGTCTAACTTAACCAACCAACTAATTCGCTAGAGAGCCTACAAGCCAATGCTTCTGCTTAGAGGATAAATAATTTTCCTTTGTATCTTGTCTATTAACACTAAACTTTTCAATGTTTCTCTAGATTTATATACCAAAAGTTTAGATATCATAAGAGAGGACAAAGACGTGGTAACATATAAGTCAATAACGAGCATTTGGAAATAGGAATTGCCAATACAAACATTTGATTGTAAACTAACAATTTTTGAGTTTATAGGTCAAAAACAGGTCGCATTGATGGACGTTAAAGAGGTACCGTTTAGTGGTAAATTGACTACTGATGTATACGACTTACATAGATGGATATGCAATTTTAAAGTTTTGGAAAGGAAATAAACACCTTTTAAAAATATTTTGGATGAATATGGTCAAGAAGGTATAAGTTAAAGACATAGAAATATTTAGAGTTGCCAAGATTAGTTTGGTCTAGTGTGATTGAAGTTAATGTGCCAAGCTCAAACAAAGTCAACAAGTCAAGTTTAAGTTTATCAAATTTTAAGATCGGCCAAAACCTTGCCCAAATGGCCTGATCCCCTACCCTATAAAGATATCATTTTGGTTTTAAGTTATAATGTTTTGGGAGTTTTTCAAAATGACATAGAGTGCGCGGCTCAAACCTAATTGAGCTTTTAATAGTCCTGGCAAGTCCCTATTTCCATGTTTAGACGTGTTAGTGTAACTGAAGTCTTATAAAGAAATTATGGTCTGGAACATGACAGTGACTACATGTGCAAAGAAAAAAGAAAGGATGCACTATTTAGGACTTAGCATGACTGAGTCCATGTCTATGTACGAGGAGAAATAGTAAGATCTAAGTCTGTGATAGACAATATTATTTAGAAACAATTTTTTTTTGCTAGATTCCAAACTCTAGAAAAATTTTATAACTTATTATAGTTATGTTTAATTTAGGTTGGGTTTGTAAAGCGATTACTTAAGTAAAATTATACTATCTAGAGTTTACATATAAATATATTGTTAAAACCTAGTTTTGATGTATAAGCATCATTGATCAATAGAGTGAATTAGTCATTCTTAACTCCTTAGGGTATGGGCACACCTAATTGGCTGAACATCATAAAAACTTTTTGAGTTCTTATTATTATTTTTATAATAATCTATTCTTATTGGACATTATTGAAATGGGAAAGCTCAATTAGAATTGAAAATTTCAGATTGTAACGTTAGAGAGTGAAAGATCTATTGGAGCACTAAAGCATGTTAAAAGGATTACAAATAAATAAGTTAAAAGATATGAATTAGCTTTACTAAAAAGAATTACATATGCAAAGAACTAGAACCATATGACTGTCTAATAGACGATGTCATATATACTATGTCATATAGATTGCATCACCTATAGAGATATAGAAGAAGCTAGAGATTAGATACATTTCAAAGCCCCTTACAAACAAGTTGTACCTAAAGCATAGAGTATGTATGTTAAAGATGTAACAAGGAATAAATCTGAAACAACGTATCAATGTGTTCAACCAAATAATTAGTGACTTGTTGACACTTGAGGTGACTATTACGAACAAAGAAAGAGAAATGATTATGCTTTGCTCTTTACCTATATCATATTAATATTTAATGATTATGCTCATATTAGGTAAGGGGATTGTTAGTTTGGAGTACATTATTGTTTCATTATTCATTCACAACCAACAAAGACTTAATACTAGTAAAGGATTTCAAGGTGAAGGTTTGTTTATAAAGGGTAACCAAGATTATAGGAGGAAGGATAATAAGAATGGCTCATCTAGAAAACAAGTTATAAATATAAATCCAAGAGTAGAAAGAAAGTCTAGTGCTATAAGTACAAGCAAACTTGACATATCAAGAGGGACTATCTAAATAAGAAGAGGCAGGATGACAAAAGGAATTATGATAATTTGTCAAGGCTTACTACTCTAATGTAGAGTAAGGAATCAAATTGCAGCGATAAAGATATACTCTATATTTCAACTAGTCAACTTTAAGACTTATGCTAGATAGGAGATGCTCACATAACATGATAATAAACATGGATTTGTTTATGTCAAATGGGAGGATCTAGATTCGTCAGAATCAGATACCAACTTCGAAGCATCAGAACATGCCAACATTTGTCTAGTAGCTGAAGAAGAAGAAAGTGACGAGGAGGTAACTTCTGACTACAATAATCTACAGAATGCATATTCAGAGTTACTTGAAGATTCTCATGCTATTCTGAAACAGTATAAACTGTTGAAGAAGAAGTATGTAGAAAATCTTAAACATACACGGAAGGTTGAATCTGAAAATGAGAGTTTATTAAAACAAATAGAGCATATTAAGAGAGATGGAATTTTAGAAAGAGCTAAGGAGATCCAACAGCTAAAGCAAAGGATCAACTCTCTTTCAGCTGATCTAGCTACTTTCACGGAAAGTACTAGAAAAATGAATGA
>JAOTAX010029488.1:0-11550 GCA_025629825.1 Erythroxylum guanchezii
ATCAAGTGCAATCTCACATCCATCTTGTATTAAAATGGCTTGCATCTTGAGCTGCCACATATCAAAATTAACGCTCCGGTCAAACTTTTCAATAGAAGTCTTTGTTATCGTCATGATGGCCAAAAAATTGATATTCTGACTATTTTTTACAGGTGGGCCCCACGCATGAAATGGGGACAACGGACCCCACAGGAAAAGTCGGGACATGAGCCCCTCAAGCAAAGCTGAACTCTGCTTATAAAATTGAGGCAGTGAGCCCCACAAGATAAAACCAAGACAATGGGCCTTTTAAGATAAATCCAAGGCATTAGGCCCTATAAGATAAAACCGAGGCAGTGGGCCCCATTTAGACTCACAATAAAAAATCTAAATTACTTTCTGATGTGGAGGATCTACTTTAGTGGCAACCACAGAGCATATGGTAAGTTAGATCAAAAGGAGAAGCTCTGATACCAGTTTGTTAAGAAAAAATGCCCTTGGATTGGATACCGGTTGAATTTAATAGCCTAAAAAATAGTAACTAAAATAAAGATAGACAAAATAAAATGGGACAGAACACAAATATTTACGTGGTTCGGTCAATATGACCTACGTCCACGGTCAGAGGGTGAGCAATTTTACTAATATGTGGAGAATGTATACAAGTACAAAGGCTGGAACAAAAGGCTTTCAAACTCATAAGTATACAGAAAATAATTAAAGAGAGGATGGGAGAATTTGTAGGAAAGAGTGGTGTGTTTAAGTCTGCAAACATTCCTTCTATTTATAGCTGAAATCCCTAAGCAAATGTCCAAAATTTTTCTAAACAGTGGCCATTATTGTTGACAAAAAGGAAGAGGCCAAGGCAAAAAACGGTGGCCATAATTGTTGAATAAATGGAAGAGGCATGCAACCAATAACCAACCATTTTTGACATATTGGAGGGGCCAAGCCATGCACATGCAACATTATCTATACTTAATGTTATAACCATACTTATCATATACGAAGTTGTAAACTATATATTGTAGAATTAATCATGGCAACAATAAAAAATTGTTCCTACTTAAATATGAATGATATCACGTCTACCACAAATTACATATTTGCTATTAAATTAAAAAACACTAAAAAGTACCTTGTTTAGAAAACTCAATTTGTTCCTCTTTCAAACTATTAAAATATTAATAGTTTTATCGATGACACATCAATTCCACCTCAAACCATTCTTCTTTCATTAAATGATACGAATATCACAATCCTAAATTCGGCTTACACTACAACAAGGTAATCATTTGGCTACATTTTAGAAATCTTAGCTAAAAGTAAGCATTTGATGATGATTAGAAAATTGTTTCCAAAGGGTAAGTGTAGCACCCTACTCTCACAAGGCACGTACCCGACATCTATGAGTGATATCCGAGTCCGAGCCCCATAAGGGTGACATGCTAGAGCACTCAGTCAGTCAAAAATCGGTATAAATTTTTTTTGAATAATAAACATAATCACCTTTTTGTGGAAATCAACAATTCAAATCAGGCCCACTTTCATTCATAAACATTTTCAATCATAACAATACAATCAATAGAATTTCATACTCGCTTACTAATGCGTAGCCGTTTTGATAGTCTCTTTTAGCTCTTATGCATTGTCGTTTGTTAAGTTTAAAATGGTTGATAGGGTTTCATTATGTATGGTTTTGTTGATAACAAGGATTGGCAGACCATGTATCAATTCAATTCTTTAATACAAATTTAAATTAAAAAAAAGAATTTCAATAGCCATTTGAGGCCCATTACAAATATAAAACACTTTAGTCAGAATGTCTTTACATTATAACATAAATCATTTGTACAATAATTTCAGAATATACAAATTTATATAAAAATAGGAAAACACAAATGTAAACGCGAACTGATCCTAACCTCTATCCCTTACTTGTATGCTGTAGGGATACTTCCGTTTGCCTAACGGGGTATTCTTCTGATCCTGAAAAATATTTACAAATTTTGGGTGAGTTTTGCGAACTCAATGAGAGACCATCATTGATGGCTCACCCAGTCACATAACACATATTCACATTCACATTATTTCACATTTAATACAATTTAATCATTCGTATTATGCATATGCAGTGCACATGAGACCCACTTTCCATTTGTAACTTTGTTGTGATCAAGTGCCTAAACTATCCCATATCCATTGGATACTGGACTCATTACTAACGGCCCCTTATCCGATGAGGATATGACTCATTATACATAGTGAGCCTTAGGCTTTTAATCACTTTCTGAGCTCGACGCTCATTTCACATTTTGAGCTTTAAGCTCTGATTGGTGGCTACTCAGGTCACAACTGCTATTTTATTTCATGCATTCATGAAATAGAATGCATCATTCACACTCAATCACTTTCACATATCATCGGACCTTAGTCCGACATTCAACACAATCAATCACATTCATATAAGCATTCAGTAGTTAATCAATACAAAAATTTAAACAAAACAAACAATGAAATGAGGCCATCTAGGTCTAGTCACAGTATGCTCCAAAATAGCATTTGCTTCCAAATTTTGGATACGCCAGTATGCGGACAATTATCCCGCAAATCCCATTTATGCAATACAAAATTCACACACGTTACAAAACTCATTTATGCACAAATAGTGGTATGGACTATGTACAATGCATGCTCAATGACAATTCTGAGTACTTTAGTAACTTCATAACTTAATCACTAATCAATTCTTTGAATCACAACCTCAATCCTTTGGTACTTTGATAACAATAACTCATCCACTAATTTTTCAATATAAACTCGTATGTGACTAGAGAGGAGGAAAAACAGAATCTCTATCAACTTTCTATTTAAAACTCAATATTTCCTCTTCATTCCTATTTCATTTCAACTCACAAATCACAACCAAATAAAAAATCTATCATTTTTTTCATAATCGTCAAAACCAGAAATACTCACGCATATTTATCATGTTTTCTGCATTCCTTCGCTTTCATTTTTTTGCATTTTCAACTTTTGTATTTTCTTCGTTTCTTCCTCTAACTATCACTTTAATCATTCTTTCTTATCTTCAGACATCACCATACACCTATCTCTTAACTTTAAATTCATTTTTAATCATCTCTAAAAATACTCCAAAACTTACGCATATATGTATATATATATATACATGTGAACAGTAAAAACATCAGCATAATAGAACATTACATATCCATTTCTCCAAATTTTTCTGCACTAATATGCTATACGTATTCATTGATCTTTTAACTCCAAAAACTAGTTTAACACTATCCCATAACATTTCAATAATCAAATCCAAAGAAAATCAACATGTACGACAAACTCAAAATCTCCTCACTCATTTTCCAGCAATTATGAATATCACTGTTCTTAACCATTTAGCAGTGAGTTAACGATACATGTTTCATTTCGTACAAAAATATACATAATCATAACAAGTTTACTTGTTTGAAGCTCTAACATCTGCAAAAAAAAAAAAAAATTCATGTAACCCTAATCCCTCATACAACCACGTACATCAACTTGAAGGTTAATAAGAGGTTCGGTTTTTCTTGGGGTGAAAGAAAGAAATACAAAGTATGAGTGGTAGTGGATAGGAGAAACCAAGATTTTTCTCTGTTGGAAATTCAATGAAAAACTCTGTGTTGAAGAAACACTAGAGAAAGAAACTTCGAGAAAGCATGAAGACAAGTACATTAATTTGTCTTTGAAGGTTGTTAAAACTCAACTTTAAAACTTGGACACCTGTCCATTTTTTAGCCTCTTATCCACTTCCCCATTTTAAAACTCACTTAAGTATAATTTGTACTTAAGTTTATGACTTAATAAAACCACTGAAACACAAGTCATAACCCATTAAATCACTTCTAGATTTTTCCATAAAACATCATTTTGGGTCAACTTTGCATGTTTTTTCTAACCTCGATACTGAAGTTATTTTGCAACACTTTCTTCTAGAAACATGCTCCCCTATGTCTTATGTTTCCATTGACACTAAAATCAGTCAATTTGGTTCAATGATTTGAAAGATATACTTCAAACATTTTCGGACTGCTCTTATACCAAACAGTATCCTATACATAATTCCCATCCAGAATTAAGGTCATCTTAGGACAATTTCAAAGATAACGTCAAGATCTACAACTTTCGTAAAGACCTCAAGGAGAGATTCTGTCTTCTTGAGGGTCAAAAATTGGACCAGACGATAGGTCAGATGAAAGGTCAGACGAAACTAGACGAAGGGCCAGACGATTTGGGACAATTGGTATAACTTTCTCTATGGATATCAGATTAAGGTGTTCTTTGGACGGTTCGAAAGAGAACTTCAAGATCTACAACTTTTATGAAGACCTTGAAGACAAGTTCTATCATATGTAGGGTAAAAAGTGGACCAGACTATAGGGTCAAACAAAACTAGATGAAGGGTTAGACTAATCAGAAACATTGCCATAACTTTCTCTAAAGATGTCGGATTAAGGTGTTCTTTAGACGGTTTGAAAGAGAACTTCAAGATCTGCAACTTTCGTAAAGACCTCAAAGACAGATTATATCGTCTAGAAGGTCCAAATTGGACCAGATTATAGGGTAGACGATTCAGTCTATAGTGGATCAAACGGTAGGATCAGATGAACAGTGCACTAGACGATATGACGTCATCACTAGAGGATATGATGTCATCAGATGATACTTCATTATAGACAATATGACGTCATCACCAGACGATATGACATCATCAGACGATACTTCATCACCAAAAGATATGATGTCATCACCAGACGATATGACGTCATCAGACGATACAACTATACTCCTGAGCATCTCCACTTATAAGGATCATAACTTTCGAATCCAATGTCCAAAATTCTCATACTATATACCGTTAGAAAGATAAAAGAAAGCTCTACAACTCTTATTAAGGCAAATTTGTCAAAATTTATCTAGATCAATCCCGAATTTTCCCTGAAGTCCGAATGCAAATTTTACATTCATCCACCAATGTACTGCACCTAGTTCTCAACTTCATGAAAATTTTAAGACTCTTAGAGATAGAATTTAAATTCAATATCTTTATAAGAAATGTAGCCATATGTCTCTAGTTTAATCCAAATAAAGAATCATCTCATTTGAATAACTAGAGAAAAAGTTATGGGTAATAGACCGAAGCATACTTAGTGAATATTTTCCATATCAACGACCAATTTTGTTTCCAAATCTTTCCTTGTCACAACTCATACCAAGATCACTCTTTCTACTCCCTCTACTTCTTACACCCTGAAGTTGTCAATGAATGCATTTACAATTATTTTTATGTGCAAAGATTCAATATTTATATGCATATATGCTAACATTACGCATGAGCAAGAAAATGCATTTCCTTAATCTCTCTTTGAGCTCACATGTACCAAATTTTTTAGGTTCTAACCCTTAGTATGGGAACGAGATGTTACATTTCTCCCTTCCTTAATAAATTTCATCCTCAAAATTAATATCTGATTGATCGATAAAGCAGGGGTATTGTTTCCTCATGTGCTCCTTCGTTTCCCATATACTTCACCACTCAAATACCTTCTTCCAAACGACCACAGTTGATAGACTCAATAGGTCTTTCAATCACTTATTTAGCTATCACACTATCTTGACTATTTCATCGATATATTTCAGATTGTTTACAAAACTTTTACTTCGTACACTATCAATCTATCTCTGTCGATCATATCATTATTTCTTAACGTATTCACATATTGCATATTATGAATCTGAGACATCTTTTTTCAATAACACTAACTCATAATAATTTTTGTATAGACCAATTCATAATAGCTTAACTTATCCTTTCTCCAAATTTGAGCACACCTTACCATGGTGGTAGTCACAAAAACACTTCATCTCTCCTTTGGTAATTCACTTCTCTTCAGTGTTAATACATTCAACTCTTATGTCTATTTCACTATATTCCATATGTTCGGTGTTGATCCACCTAACTCATTTATCTTTCTTGAATCACTTAACTCCTATTATAGATTCACTTCACTCATCAGCAATATCTCGAATCAATTCTGGTCCTTGACCATTTATAGGCACTCTTCATTTCAATGTAAGAACAACCCCTTTTTGTCATACAACGGCTCATAGAGTATTTTAATGATATCACTATGATAACAATTGTTATGCCTGTGGTCAATTGGAACTATACATCAATCTCATATTCCTATGAACTCCAAAATATAAGCTTTAAGCACATCCCCAATAGTTAGAACTGTTGGTAATTCAAACATTCAGCCATTTGTTTCTACATCCTTAGCAGCTAAATACTATTTTGGCGTATTCCTACTAGGATGTCTAGCTTAGGTTGTTACTTAGGCTTCTCTAACAATCTCTTTGCTCAGTCACCTTTATCGGGTGCACATACTTCTTATTTCAATCACAAAATATCATTCTTCCAATTCAAACTCAAAAATTCAGATTCGTTTTCAATTCCTCTATGGGATTCACAATCCTGAATCCTTAGCTTTTAGGCTTTTTTACTTCTTTCATGTGAAACTGATCTTAAATTTCAATAGCTAATAGTAATTTGAATTGCCCAAAATTTAACTCGACATTCTATGCTCTTTATTGCACTAGGCTTGGTAACCTCAATATTTGAATTTGTACTATTCCATTATAGAATTATCTGTTCAATGTATCAGATTACATACTACCTTTACCAATATAGTACTCATTTGTACATTCCTTTCAAACTCAATAATTACCTCAATCTTTACTGATCTGTATATTCATATATCCAAAATGTTTTTGTATTTATAATGTCTCCAAGCTTGCAAAGCAATCACTATTGCAGCAAGTTCTAAATCATAAATCAATAATCAACTCCTGAGGCTTAATTGCCTCTATGTATACAAACTCCCTTATCTTCACCTCTATTTCCTTTGGGTCTCCCAATGTGCCATGTTCAAATACTATCACATCCATAATTTATTTGATCAAGCTAAGATTCACTCTCATTAAACTTGGCATATAATTGTTTCTACCTTCATGGTATGTAAGATTTCCTCAACTGAAAAAAAAAAATTCTCTCCACTTTTCGAATATGCTCCAAATATCCTCTATGATCCTAGTCACCAATTGATACAAATTTTTCTTGGATCACTTCAATCTTCATTACCATAATACTTTCGGGGCATAGTTAACTCCAACAGATACACCCCAACATCCCTTGTGCCCATGATTAGTTCTCGTAATTTCTTAAGTAACTAATTCCTCAAATAAGGTAATTTTATCACACGTTATTTTCAGTCTCCTAATTGACTTCTTTTCTCAAATGGTTTTCTCTTTTCATTAGGTTTCCTCCAATTTCACATTGAATTATTCTAGCGTTTGTTCATTTATATTGGTTTCTCCATACATTTCAATTTATTTGTAACTTCCTGTGTTAGTAACACATTCATCAAATATAATTTGTATCTCCCGAACATATTTACATAGAATATAATATGGACCTAAATCATCCTCAAAGTCAGTAATCCAATCATAGAGTTGAATACTTCACAACAAACAAAATGCGTATACTCTCAATAGCGTATTCTATCTCTTATGCCTGAGTCTTTGCTAGGGATATAACTCCAATATTCACCTTTGATTCATTACCTATTCATTTCTGATTTGTTCCTTCGTTTATCATTTTTTTAATTTGAATCATTTGATCATCTCAACCTAATTCAGGGAAATTCTTCTTTGAAAGAATATTTCGTACTACTATCATCGATACTATTCATGCAATCTTTATCAATCAAATGTTATCATCATCGCATTATCAGCCATTCTTAATACCTCAAGAAGATCAATTTCAACTTTTCATAATATCTTAATAATATCAATTTATGCCCTAACTTATATGATCAAAACGTCATTTATAATAAGGCACAGTAAGGCATTAAGCAAATTCATTTATTCTAACACCTTGGTATATACCATCAAAATCATTACATCTTATATAAATATGTATTTATGCCTATTAGTCAGTTAATAACATTCACTAATGATACTTGAATCCTAATTGATTCCAGACAACATTTCTCTCGTTGTTCTTGCCCACAATTGGGGTATCCCAACACGATCGTGAGCGAAACTTATTTTTTCAGGCCACTATCGTGCCTTACACTTTTCCTTCTCATTATCAAACATACTACCACAACTTTCACTCCAATTTTCCAGATTTTATCTCTTCTAAGGCTACCTCATTTCATAATGAGTCAACAACCATATTGAGTGCATCAATTCTTCTCATTTGATCCTTCATCTTTTTCTTTATCTCATTCATACACAAAATGCTCTCTTATAAGCATTTATAACTTTCTCCTTACTACACATACACATCATTCATCTCTTGTAAAGTCATTTATGACTACTTTGTTCCCCTTTTACTCTTTTCTCATTTCTATCTCATTTTCCTATTGTCATTTAGTCATCTTACATATATATACTCACAATCCATTCAAAGTTATAGATGCATAATCATCCTGAAATTTCAATCTCAATCTCCACTAATATATATTCTTACGGAGGATCGTAGCTTTTTTCACATTAATCAACAACTAGTTCAATTCCAAGTTCCTCTTTTTAAGATCATAATGATTTCTGTTTTCATTACATTCTACTTGTACACTTTAATCTCGTCATTTCTACTTATATCACTATTTTCCTCAAACAATCCATGACAATACATTCACATCTATATCACATTTTGAGGATATATCATCACAGCACAATATGGATATCATGCTTAATGATACAATCACATATATAAATGTAGTCAACCTTTATCTATCATACAAAACCAGATACTATTTCTCAAGTCTAAATGTCCATAAGCCTTCATTTCCTTACATTGTGACAGATCATCCTTCTTCTCAGTGCACAGATCAAACTCTTACGGAATGCTCACGCATGTGCCTTATGTAAATGCCACTCAGACTAGGGATCAGTTGCTACTGTCTACTATGACATGACAAAAATGCATGTAACTTGACATATATTTCGAAAATGCCCATATAAGATAGTAATTCTGGGCTTTGATACCACATAAATGTAACACCTTACTCCCACAAGGCACGTACCCGACATCTATGAGTGATATCCGAGTTCGAGCTCCGTAAGGGTGGCATGCTAAAGCACTCAGTCAGTCAAAAATCAGTATAAATTTTTTTAATAACAAACATACACACCTTTTTGCGGAAATAAACAATTCAAATCGGGCCCACTTTCATTCATAAACATTTTCAATCATAACAACACAATCAATAGAATTTCAATAGTCATGTGGGGCCCATTACAAATACAAAACACTTTAGTCAGAATGTCTTTACATTGCAACATAAATCATTTGTACAATAATTTCGAAATATACAAATTTATACAAAAATAGGAAAACACAAATGTAGATGCGAACTGATCCCGACCCCTATCCCTTACTTGTATTCTGTAGAGATACTCCTGTTTACCTAACAGAATATTCTTCTGATCCTGAAAAATATTTGCAAATTTTGGGTGAGTTTTGCGAACTCAATGAGAGACCATCATCGATGGCTCACCCAGTCACATAACACATAATTCATATTCACATCATTTCACATTTCACATTTAATATAATTTAATCATTCGTATTATGCATATGCAGTGCACATGAGACCCATTTTCTATTTATTACTTTGTTGTGACCGAGTGCCTAAACTATCCCATATCCATTAGATACCAAGCTCATTACTAACTGTCCCTTATCCGATGGGGATAGGGCTCATTATACATAGTAAGCCTTAGGCTCTTAATCACTTTCTGAGCTCAAGACTCATTTCACACTTGAGCTTTAAGCTCTGATCGGTGGCTACTCAGGTCACAACTGCCATTATATTTCATGCATTCATGAAATGGAATGCATCATTCACACTCAATCACTTTCACATATCATCAGACCTTAGTCCGGCATTCAACACAATCAATCACATTCATATAAGCTTTCAGTAGTCAATCAATACAAAAATTCAAACAAAACAAACAATGAAATGAGACCATCTAGGTCTACTCATAGTACGCTCCAAAATAACATTTGCTTCCAAATTCTAGACACGCCTGTATGTGGACGTTTATCCTACACATCCCATTTATGCAATACACAATTCACACACGTTACAAAACTCATTTATGCACAAATAGTGGTATGGACTATGCACAATGCATATTCAATGACAATCCCAGGTACTTTACCAACCTCATAACTTAATCACTGATCAATTCTTTGAATCTCAACCTCAATCCTTTGGTACTTTGATACCAATAACGCATCCACTAATTTTCCAATATAAACTTGTATGTGACTAGAGAGGAGGAAAAATAGAACCTTTATATATATATATATATATTTGATTCCGCCCTACCTTCAACTCGAGTTTTGGGTAGCAATGTGGTATCAGAGCCTAAGCCCCTTAGACTTTTTGATGTATTTGTTTTGATAAAGTTATTATGTTTATGTTTTTATCTTATTAGTATTGAGTTATGTTTTATATTACTTCGTATTTATATAGCTGCTTGTATAATAGCAAAAAATGAATAAAGATTTTAAAATATTACAAGAAGAAGATAATTCTTTCAAGATAGATAAAGAAATAATTGAAATACAAAAGACCATAATATATTATGGACAAAGGATTTTACAATATTGTGAACAAATCACTCTAGATTTAAAATCATTGATAAATCATAAAACAAGTATTAAATTAGACAAGGATAAACAGATCAATGTTATAGAACAAGGAGATACTAAAGTCATAACAAATCCTTTTAGGATACATTTAGAAAAATTAAGAGATGTCAACAAGTAATAGCTCTGAGAATGAATTAGATATACACCTGAACTAGATAATTTAGTAACACAAATTGGAAACATAAATCTTTAAGATAATTTTATTAATATTAAACCAGCTGGAATAAAAGCTGAAAATCATAACATTATAGATATACCCAGTTCTAGCAAGAATCCTCATATACGCCATAAACAAAGTTTTGATAAGCCAACAACGGGATATGCAGGTTTAATGCATACTGGAAATTCTGATAAATATACTCCATATGAAAAAATGAAAGATGATACCATAAATCCTTTTGGAATTTATTTAGATTTAGACTGTATTGCTAATATAAAAGAAACTATAGATAAATGGGAAACTGCCTTAAGGATAGCTGTTGTAGTAAATAAAATGGATTTTGAAACTATGAAAGGATTCATGGAAAAAAAAATTAAATAGTGCACAAAGATTTTGGCAAAATCTTAATGAAGATACTAAACAATCAATTTATGATGATCCAGATAATTTTATAACAAAGGTAGTAGAAACATTTAGATTAGAATTCCATGGAGAAGGTAAATATGTTAAAGATCTAAATACTATTACTAGATATACTGCAGCCTTAATGAGATTACAATTATGTGATATTTGCGAAATAGAAAAATATATTTGTGTTTTCCAAGATTATTATTAT
>JAOTAX010029548.1:0-11544 GCA_025629825.1 Erythroxylum guanchezii
GACAAATATAATGTACAAAATAAAAATTATTCTATAAATTAATAAATATTAATTTATTAATAAATTAATAAAATATTCATTTACTAATAAAGTAATAGCTCCGTACAGAATGATTATTAAACACAATAAATAAATTTAAGATTGTGATCGTTCACGTGCCATCTGTAATATAAACATAGCCTACCTAACGATTGACAAGATACTGTCACTGTAATTGACTGATATATCTACTTCATCAAATTTAATCGTAGATATATCAATTATTCAAAATAGGACATACTTTTTACTGTACAATATATAAAGATTTTGTATTTTTGACTTTCGATTAATCTTCATAATGTTATTTGTCAATTTTTGCTATAAATATAATTATTAAACGCAATAAATAAATTTAAAATTGCGATCCTTCACATGCCATGTGTAATATGAACGTAGCCTACCTAACAATTGTTCAAGTAATGTTTTAACGTGTGGGTTTGTCTTTTAGTCGGTAATTGACGGTGTAAAGTTAAGCTTTCTGTTGAATTAGGAGGTGGTTCGGAATAGAAATGCATATAGTGAAAAATGAGAATAGTTATTATTATTATAAGTATGATAATTAGTTAAAAGGAAGGAATGATTATTATTATTATTGATAGTGGTTAGTTTGAAAAAATATTGTAATTAATTAATTACAAAATAAATTATATTTTAGTTAACAAATGAATTATATTTTAATTAATTACAATATTTTAATCAATGAATGAATTATATTTTAATTAATTATATTACAATTAATTAATTAATAATACTATTTTAATTAATTATATTGTAATTAATTAATTATATTATTTTAATTAATGAATAATGATATATTTTAATTAGTTATATTTTAATTAATTATAATATTTTAATTAATTATAATGTAATTAATTAAATAATAATAATAATATTTTAATTAGTTATATTGTAATTAATTAATTCATTACAATATTAATTAATTAATAATAATATTGTAATTAATTAATTAATTACAATATTTTAATTAATAAATAATTATATTTTAATTAATTATAGTGTAATTAATTATTTAATTGATTTCACCATAAATTTGATTATTGAAATTAAAGTTTTACTTATAAAATTATTTGGCTCATAATTATACTTCAGTACTTTTCTAATTTCTACCTTTTATCTACCCTCTGTACATAAAAAATTAAAAACATATCAATCATTCTTATTCCTCTAGATTATGAGAGGAAAGAAGTATTGCCCAAAACTAGAGAATGAAACTCTTAACTCTTCAATGATAAATTCATACCAAAAATCAATTTTTATTCCATACCCATATATTTTTTTTCATACCCCTAAATAAGCACACCCCTAGTGAGTGGGGGATTAGTTTAGTTTCCAGGATAACTTATGTTCTTGCAGGAAGCTGCAAGAACACGTGCACTTTTCTTTCTTCGATCAGATGCATCTACCTCCCAAGAATAGGAACAAGGGAGAATAAGCAGCCAGACTTGGATATGAACAGCCATGTCTGACTGAATGATTTCCTGTTACTTTCGTTAATTGAGAAAAGACTAAAAAGAAAGATTAGAGATAATAACTCGATTCAGGCTTTGATAAAATATTTCAAGTTGAGCAAGAAATCATTTAACGTTTTGCAGTTTGCGGTGGTACAAGCGGAGCTTCTCAAGCAAAACAGAAGTCAACCCCACAAGGTTTTGAAGAAACTCCAAGGACAGAGCAGTACCAATGGCAACGTCATGGGCTTTTTAGTGACATGGCAAGCCAACACATTGGGTCTTCCTCAACAAAGCTACAAGCAGTTCTCCAATCACCTTTAATGGCAATGGCGAGTAACAAAGATGTTTCTCAGTCTGCAGCCGCAACTCCTCCACCTTCATTACCGAGTGCTTGCGTAATATCGGCACAAACAAGAGATAGAAGTCAGAACCAATCATCAGGATCCTATTTTAGTATTTTCCAAGGTAAAAGAAGCCAAATTTAAGAAGAAAACTCCCTAGAGTGGCTCACCAGATACTTTCCTTCCGTAAAGAGCTTTTGGGTTTAATTAGGGTTTCGGAATAAGTTGAGAATTAATTTTTTGATTCAAATTAGAGATTTTGGATAGATTTAACTAAAATGATTAAAATATTAATAAATTTAAGTTTTCAAAATAAGCCACTTAAACCCTATTATATCATATTAGGATGGAAATAATAGCAGAATTTACTATTAAAAATATTAAAAAGTATAACATTAATAATAATAATATGATACTTAATAAATAAAAATTTAATATGATACTTAATAAATAAAAATTTAATTCACTTAATTTTTTCTATTTAAATTTTTTGAAAACATTAGAATTAAAATTTTAAATACTCTAAAATATTATAATTCATGTTGTGCTATGATATAATTAATCAAAATTTACTTTTGAGTAATATTAGATTACATACAAACAAAATATAGGATACATTAAGATTTAGATCTAATCATGAACTTTGCCAAGTAGAAACATCATAAGAAGGGACAAGAGAAATTTGTTTTTTTACCCTAAATTTTATAGGGTTTGTAATGCTACTATATGTGACTAATTGGGGTCTTACTATTGACTTTTAAGTATAATTAATGAGTATAATTTAAATAAATAAAATTTATGAAATAAATTATATATGTATCTAATAGTTGACTTAATATATGTTTGAAAAAATTGTTTGGAGTAGCTTGCTGATTGCTTTGGAACTGGCGCAACAAGAACTTGTTTGAAGAGGATTTTCATTGGTTAGAAGATGGTACACGACCCACTCTGGAGTACACTGAGCGGCTAGTCCGTGCTTAGGCCATCGAGAATTGTGTGCTCCAGCATCCGAGTATTCCGCTGGGCAGCCTAGTAGAGTGGACTAAACCGCCTAAGGGCTGGGTTAAACTCAACACGGATAAAGCAGTTAAAAATCGGTCAAATTTCGCTTCGGCGGCGCGGAGTCATTCAGGATTGAAAAGTGCAATGTTGTGGAGGGTTTACCCAATACATTGGCAGAAGCCAAGCTCTTATAGCTGAATTCTGGGGAGTCCACCCAAGCCTTAATTTGACTTGGTCCCTTGGATACCGCAGAGTCATCTTAGAAATGGACTCTCAAGAAGTCCTTAACATACTTACCTCTTCTATAATACTTTGATTGATGTGGACAATTTTTTATTGGCAAGTACCCGCGGCCTACTCCTACGAGACTAGAACGTGCAGATCCAACAAGTACCCCGAGAGAAGAATCAGTGTGCGGATCTTTTGGTAGCCCTAGCAGCTATGGACCACCCAGGCATTCATGTTTTCCAAGCGCCTCTTTTGGCAGTCGAGGAGCTCATCCATTGTGACTCGCACGGGGCGGTGTCCTGTAGAACACTGCATTAGTTAGCTTCCTTTGGTTTTGTGTTCCCTTGTAATAAAAAAAAAAAAGGACCCTCATAAATTAGGAATAATGAATGAGCTTTTCTATGAAGATGAAACATCGATAGTGCTTATAGTTGGCTCTTGTTGTTATCTATCTTGCACACAGTTATACTACCTTATTTAGTGAGTTTTTGTTTTTGGTCATATTACAATATGACTGTAGAATTAAAGTCATCGACAGGTCGTAACTTAGATTTAGTTTTTACTATAATTAAAATTCCTTTTCATTAAAAAAAAAAGAAGAAAGATGCATCCATTTGCACGCAAAGTGTTCGATGAAAGTTTCAACAGAGAAAAGAAGAAGCAAAGCTTAATGCCTACTGTTCCATACTCTCTGAAGTTGCGAGACAAAGATCAGAGTGAAACTAGCATATGATTTTTTTGCCTTTAGGACCAAATCTGCTGGGGCCAAATGTGGACCAGGCTACTTCAACAAGCAGAGGAAACTGCAGCAATCCAAACAAAGTTAAGGGGACACAAGCTAGCAGGACAATTGGAGCTGCCACCCATTTCACTCGATGCACAAGAATCAGGTACAGTGATGATCCAAAGGCTGCCAGCATGAACAGTATAGCGAAGAAAAGAGAAACGAGGCCAATGCACAAGCTCATTAGCAAGGCCCTGAGGAAATCTTTTTCTGCATAACGATTTGTGAGTATCCCCAGAAACATTAGCACAGAAGTAGCACAAGCAAACATGGCTAATGCATCTGATGCTTCGTAAATCATGAAAGCTGGGTGGTTTATGAAAACTGGGATGCCATGAGAATCAATACCACCTGGAGGTGATGAAGCACCAGAGAAAACAGCTCCAACTACGAGGGTGGCTACAACAGTGCATGACGTGGCTGTGTCTTTCATCCATTGCCCACCCTTTTCGACTAAATTCTTGTGATTCTCTGAAAACACCTCCTTTGGAGTTTTTCCCTTACGTTTTTCCTTTTCTCCTTCATAGTTGTCAGCGAACAGCTCTCCTGGAACTTTTTTTGACTTTTTTTCTTCTTTCCCTTTCGTTTTTTAGTGTTTAACTCTTGTTTGAATGATGGTTTCACAAGTTTTTCCACTTCCTGCACGCAAACATTCAATAGCAAGCAGAGAATCAATATAGAATTCCATGCTAGTTAATATCTTGATCATGCTGATTGGTTTTGATTGCTGATAGACAAGGGAATGGCGAGTAAACAGTCGTCGAATGCATTGAAACCTTCAATTCAAAATGATATGGTTGTATCTGTATAGATAATCACCTCGAGCCGCTGTAATTCCCGTTGCATCTGCAATGCCGGACCAGAAATCTGATCGGTTGGCCCTAACAATCCTGCCAAGTGTAAGATATTGTTTCCATATGCATCTTTTGTTTCTGTGATGAAATGCTTCTGCAAACTCATGCGGTATATGAGATTGAATGCATTTTCTTTGCGGTTTAGAACTGCTTGATGAAATACATTGCGCATCTCTTCACCGCTTCTAAACCAAACCGAGAAAGGGTAAGCCTTGATAATGTCCTCAACCAGCTCATGAATTCCCATTGTGGCAGCCGTGTGCATTGCAGCTCCTAGCATATGTTCTGCATCTAACTTGCTTGAATTCACAGCATTGTTACATAAGAATTTCGCAATTTCTCGAGTTTGCATATGCATCAGCTTTGTGTCATATACGTGCTGGAAATATCCAAACATCCTGGACTTCGATAGGTTAGCACTTTGTTTCCCTTCAGGAAATTTTGGTGCTGCACTTTGAGTGACACTATTTTCATTCAAACAAATACCTGAAAGCACCAGGAGAAATAAAGAAATGAAGATGATAATATGATATATATATTTAAACTTAAAGATCTTTAAATCTATAGGTTACACATCCAAAATGATCAAGGTTTGGTATTTCAATTTATCTCTTAAATCACTCTTAAATTCTGTCCATTACAAACACTATTGAATCATATTAAGTTTAGATTTTCAACATGGTACACATTTGGCCCCAGCAGATTTGGTCCTAAAGGCAAAGAAATCATATGCTAGTTAGTTTCATTCTGATCTTTGTCTCACAGAGAATAAAGGCAAAGAAATCACATGCTATTAGGCATTAAGCTTTGCTTCTTCTTTCTTTTCTCGGTGGGAAGAACACTTTGCGTGCGAATGGGTGCTCCTTTCTTTTTTGTTTATTTTTGTGACTAATAATAAATCTATTTTTATTTTTATTATACAAATATTTTTTATTTAATATTGAAGTAATTACGATAAGTTAGCAAATAAATATAATGTTAGATTATAGTTAAAATTAAACATATTTAAACTCTAATTAATATTATAAAATTAAATAAAATTTTAAATTTTAAATATATTTCTTCTGATGAATAAAAAAGAAAAAGGGCAAGACAAAGTAATTAACGGCAAGCAAGACAGAGTAATTTAGAAGTTTAGAAAAAGCAGTTCTCAATTTTCCCTTTTAACAAATTCCTATTCAGTCCATCTCAAATTTGTAAATAAAAGGTCACTACGCAGGATAGGAACTGTTAAAAAGACCAGAAGACCTAATACCTATTTTTCGTCGATGAGATTAAACTTATATTTTCATATACAAACTTTATTTATTATTATAATTAAAAAGTGAAAATTTTTAAGAATGGATCAAATAAAAAATCGGATGAACAATCTTATTTATTTCTAAATATTTATATTTATTCAAAATTATTTAAAATTTCTGACTTTTGACTTGAAAATTGGTAGAACTGGGTTTGGATTATCATGTACTGGTTTGGTTTTATGTGTATCTAAACGTCGTCAATCTGATATACGAAGACATCTATCTCCTTGATTTAAGACCATGCTGAGTATTCTGCAAGATGGAACCAACTTTCATCTGCTCTACACTAGCTTTATAAGTAGAGCACCGCTGGGACTCTGAAACTGCATCATACATTTCCAGCTTTAAGAGCTTAGAGCCATTTTTGGCACTTCAAAGTAACGAAAATGGGAATGAACGGCCATTCTCGTGACGCTGAAGGAAGCTTGGAGAAAGAATTGCAATCTACTACTACTCATGATGATGATACTTCAACTAATCCCATAGAGGAAGGGAAGCCTCTAACAATACTGGCGAGCTACTCTAACTAGTTTTCTTCTTAAATTTGGCTTCTTTTAGCTTAGAAAATAGGATCATGATGGTTGGTTCTAAAATCTGACTGCTGGAAAATCTTTTTCTTAAAAGGTTTGATCTTTGTGTCTGTCTTTTGTTTGTGCTGATATTAGGTAAGCACTCAACAATGACGGAGGCGTCGCAGCTAGAGATTAAGAAACATCTTTATTACTTGCCACTGTACAAAGTTGCTATTGAAAGTGATTGGACCACCGCTTTGAACTTTTTTATGGAAGAGCCTAATTCAATAACTGCCGATGTCACTGAAAGGCCCATGACTACTTTCCATGTCACCGTTGGTACTGATCTGTCCTTAAAATTTGTTCAAAACCTTGTGTGGTTGATGTCTAATCACCTCAATGTGAAAGACAAATTTGAAATACCAAAACTTGGAGATCACTCTGTCGCCATCTGTTGTATCTCGGATCTGTTGGTGCTGGGGAAATTGTATTACCAGTGATGAAATCCAATTGTCCCTTGCGCCAATGGCAAGTAACATAAGATGTGACCATAGGGAGTAGTTGTAGTCATTCAATTTGATTGCTATTGAGATTGTTTGGTTGGATTCAGACTGATTTGTGGTATGTTGTTGCAGAATTTGGGCAATTTGGTTTGACAGCATCCCAGTGGCTTCTAAGATTGCTGGGTATGGGTGCTGCTACTACTAGTATCTTCGGCCATGGTTTATGAGATGGGTACGAAACAGGCAGATGATGAAACAATGAACAACCCTAAAATCGTCACTGCTTTGATATCGTATCAGACTAGAAAGAATATAATTTCTGTAATTGTTTTCATATCATACTGTGCATTACAATTACAAGTCTTATAGACTGCCTTTGCTTAATTCTAAGAAGGGATCAACGTAAGTAAGGACAGAATTGATCCTACAATCAAGGGAGATCAATCATTTCCTATAATCTCTCTTTTCACATTTAATAGGACACGTTTCTATTCTAACAGCCAACCCCAATAATGATTCGGTATGGTACTTGGACCCCGGTGCGAGCAACCATATGTGTGGCTACAAGCACATGTTTACTTAAATAAAAGATATTATAAATGACCATGGTATCATTTGGAGATGCCTCAAAAGTGAAAGTCAAAGGGCAAGGTAAAATTCTTATTCAATGTAAAGATGGAAATGAAAGGTTTATTCCTAATGTTTATTACGTCCCTGATATGAGGAGCAATATTCTGAGTTTGGGTCAATTTTTGGAACGTGGTTACATGGTTTTTATGAAAGACCGAATGTTTTATTTGAGGGACCAAAATAACCGGTTGCTAGCCCAAGTAGAAATGATCAAAAACCATATGTTTAAGTTGAATTTGGTGAATGTACAAGCAAGATGTTTATAGGCTTGTGTAGAGGATAAAACTTGGTTGTGGCATTTGCTGTTTGGGCATCTTAATTTTGGAGGTTTGAAACAATTGGCAAATAAAAGAATGGTGAATGGTATACTAAACATAGATCACAATGATAAATTTTGTGAAGGTTGTGTGTTAGGGAAACTTCCAAGGAATTCTTTTCCAAAAGAAGCAAGATATCGTGCGAAGAAGGTGTTTGAATTGGTTCATATCGATATTGGTGGTCCAATAACTCCTAACTCTATGGTAGCACCGTTACTTTATTATTTTTATTGATGATTATTCCTGGAGAACTTGGGTTCATTTTTTAAAGGAGATATTGGAAACATTTTATGTTTTTAAGAAATTTAAGATGCTTGTTGAAAACTTGAGTTGTGAGCGCATAAAGGCTTTAAGGTCCGATAGGGGTAGTGAACTTACATCAAAATAGTTTGTAAATTTTGGTGAAGAGAATGACATTAGAAGATTCTTAACAATTCCTTATTCACCTCAACAAAATGGAGTAGCGGAGAGAAAGAATCAAACCATACTCAATATGGTTCGAAACATGCTAAAAAGTAAAAACATGCCGAAGGACTTTTGGATTAAAGCGGTAAGATGTGCGGTGTATTTGCAGAATCGTTGTCTAACGGCAAATTTGGAGAATGTTACCCCACAAGAAGCATGGTGTGGTGTCAAACTATCTTAGCTTATGGGTCCAAACATGTAAGAAGAATGAGAAGTTGAAAAAGGAAAACTCTACCAGGAAGAACGTCATTCAAGATTTAGGGAAAAAGTTGTTTTCTACAATAGATGAGTTGAATGAAATAAAGTTGAAGTTGGTCAAGGAAAATTTTGTTTTCTACAATAGATGAGTTTAATGAAATAAAGTTGAAGTTGGTCAATACGGAAAAATGGATAAGAATGTTAAATGGAGGCACTGAAAAGTTAAAAAAGTTGTTAGATATGGGTATGATTAAAGGAGACATTCAAGGCATTGGCTATAAAGGTGAATGTGTCTAAGTCGAATGATGGGAAAAATGGCGCGGTCAGATCTGTCCAAGGAGAAACTTCAAGGAGGAAACGAAAATTTATATCTACGTGTCACTTTTGGGGGGTAAACAGGCACATAAGGCCAAAATGTTACAACTTGTTGCAAATGATATTTCAAATGGTTCAAAATCAAAAATCTAGACATTCTTCATTAAATTTACAGCAACAAACCATGTTACCAAAGCATACTTAGGTTAGAAAGGGTGAAAGAAGGTACTTGATGGAGAGATGGAAAGAAGGTCATGGTTATTAAAAGAGGGACACTTTGCGTGTAAGCCTTGATAATGTCCTCGACCAGCTCATGAATTCCCATTGTGGCAGCCGTATGCATTGGAGCTCCTAGCATATGTTCTGCATCTAACTTGCTTGAATTCACAGCATTGTTACACAAGATTTTCACAATTTCTCGAGTTTGCATATGCATCAGCTTTGTGTCATATACGTGCTGGAAATATCCAAACATCTTGGACTTCGATAGGTTGGCACTTTGTTTCCCTTCAGGAAATTTTGGTTCTGCACTTTGAGTGACACTATTTTCATTCAAACAAATACCTGAAAACACCAGGAGAAATAAAGAAATGAAGATGATAATATGATATATACATTTGGTATATGCAGGTAGACACATCTGTAGCCATATTGTTGAAGGATGTGAAGGATTGGAAAACCTACAATGATACAGCAAACGTTGGAAGCATCCCAGTTCACTTCCACTTGGAAAAGCATGAGGCTTTCGAGCTAAAATCCCTAAAGCAGTATCATCACTACTGTCCTTTTCAGTTGCTAACTCAGGGAAGCGCTTTAGGAGATAAAGAGCTATATCTGTTAATGGCAATACAATGAACAAAGAGCCCATGTTCTAGTTGAGAGACATTTATGTCATAATGAGAGAACACACACACTTTTTTCCAGATATCCTAAGACTAAGACTTCGTATATAAAGAATTGGATCACTAACCTGCCAAATATAACAACAGTAATAGGAAAAAGGAATTGAAGTTTCCCGTATGTATTCATCTGTAGCTTTACAAGTTATATATAACACTATGTACAACGAAAAGTGCCTAATCTACCATAAATTCAAAATACACAATCCTTATCTAATAATTCAAATCATTCTTATCTTTTAATTCAAATCATTCTTATCCTCTAGTATCCTCAACACCCCTACTCAAGTTGGTGCGAAGATATCACAAACACCCAACTTGAACACAACATTTTCAAACGAGCTTCTTGAAACCCCCTTAGTTAATATGTCTGCTAACTGATGATCAGAACTAACAAATGGAAATGAAATAATCTGCGCATCCAACTTTTCTCTAATAAAGAACCTGTCTATCTCAACATGTTTAGTACGATCGTGCTGTACAAGATTCAAAGCAATTTCAATCGTAGATTTATTATCACAGTGAAGTCTCATAGGTGCATCTAAACCAAAACTAAGTTCCTCCATTAATCTCTCCAACCACAATAATTCACAAACACCAAGGGCTATACCTATAAACTCAGCTTCAACACTTGACCGAGATACTACCGCTTGTTTCTTGCAATGCCAAGTCACTAAATTTCCACCCACAAACGTAAAATACCCACACGTAGACCTTCTATCATCTAATGAACCAGCTCAATCTGCATCACTATATCCTTCAACTTGTATATGGCCATGACTAGAATAAAGAAGTCCTCTCCCAGGATAAGCCTTTAAGTATCTCAAGATCCTCGTGACTGCTGCTTCATGGGTTTCACGAGGGTCCTGCATAAACTGACTAACAAGATTGACAGCATAGGAAATATCAGGTCTAGTATGTGATAAATATATAAGTTTCCCAACAATCTTCTGATAGCGTCTTTTGTCAACCTAAGGTGCTCCTAAGGATTGACATAGTCTCTGATTTTGTTCAATAGGAGTCTCAGCAAGTCGACAATCATGCATCCCACATTCAGCCAATAAGTCTAACACATACTTCCCTTGAGATAGAAAAATACCATGATTGGATCAAGCAACCTCAATGCCCAAAAAATATCTTAGCTCTCCTAATTGTTTCATCTCGAACTCCTTCGCTAGATACTTCTTTAAAGACTCTTGTTCTTCCAAATCATTACCTATTAATATCATATCGTCAACATATAGAATTAGTGCAGTAACCAAATTTCCTCAATGTTTAAGATATAAGGTATGATCAACATTACTCTGAACATAACCAAAACTCTTCATTGATTTAGTAAATCGACCAAACCAAGCTCGGGGTGATTGTTTCAGTCCGTATAAGGCTTTATGCAACCTGCACACTTTATTTGTTCCTGCATATGCCTTTACACCAAGAGGAGGGTCCATATATACCTCCTCAACTAAATCTCCATGCAAGAAAGAATTTTTTACATCAAATTGAAGTAAGGGCCAATTTTTATTTGCTGCAATAGACAATAAGACTCTCACAGTATTTAATTTAGCCACAGGTGCAAAGGTCTACTGGTAATCTACCCCATATAATTGAGTATACCCCTTAGCCACCAAGCGAGCTTTATGTCTTTCCACACTACCATCTGCATGATGTTTAATTACAAAAACCC
>JAOTAX010029575.1:0-11539 GCA_025629825.1 Erythroxylum guanchezii
ATTTTCTACTTAATATTTTTAATATTATTAATTTTATTATACCAAATTAATTATCTTATTATTATTATTATTATTATAAATTTTGTACTTTTATTATTATTATTATTATTGATTGAGATAGAAAATAAGGATATGTTGTTTTTCTGTCGAAGAAAACATGTTGTTAAAATTCAGAAAAACGATGTTTTCTGGTTTCTGTAAAACTGTTGTGATTTTTTTATTTTCAGAAACAAAAATCACAATAGAGTAAATTAAACACTTTTTACTTACTTATTTTTCTTTTTACAAGAAAAAAACAGGATAAAAAACAGCCCCTAAAGTTGCAACGAATATATCATGTCCAGATATGCGTCGGCTTAGAGGAGTGTGAAAATTCGGAGAATATCTTCTAAATACTTGAACTGAATCATATAACCAAAATATCTCAAGTCTCAAAGTCCTTCCTTGTATAAACAAGATAGCAGGTAGCAATTCATGTCAGTCTCCGTCTTCCGCTTTCAACCTCCTGTACATTTTACCTTCGTAAAATTGCCTGGTTCGTATCGCCAAAAGTAATGCAAGAAGAGCACCAACAAATGCCGTACACGTCAAAATGATGAATGACAACCTGTAACACCGAACACCGAGGCATGTCAGCTGTTTCACTGAAGACTTCTCAATACCCTTCTCTGCAAGCTCCTTCAGTGCTTCGTAATCATATAACGTCCCTGTGATCTTCACATTTAGTATGTATAATCCCAGAGGGGATGCCATTTGTACAGAATTGATCAAAGTAGCGAAGCGCTTGAGCCCAAAAAGCTCAGCAATAACAGCGTAAAGTAACGGCCATTGAGCACCAAGCGAAAATCCCATGATCACTGATGCTATGTAGACCGAACCCGAGAAGGGAAAGGCAACGAAGAGGTTGCCTACGCATGACAAAAGAAGTACAAATGTCCACAATAATGGCCGTGGCATTCTGTACCTCATTAACAGGATCTCTGACACGTAACCGGAGAAGATTCTTCCCAAACAACTCCATATACTTACCAGTGAAACAAGGTAACTGATGGTGTTAGTTGGATATCCCAGTGACTCCCCAATTTGACCCAAGTTGTCAGTTGCAGTGGAGGTTGTACCAAATCCACATACTGTTACACAAAGTAGTATCAGCATGTCCATGCTCAAAAGGGCTTGCAAGACTGTGTAGTCCTCACCTCTTTCTGGTTTGTCACACATGGATTTGGAAAGGAAACATGATCTCTTAGCCTTCTGATTTAGCTCCTTTGGGTTATCTTCTTCTGGACCAATTTCTCGTAGTCTCTCAATGAGTGGATCGCTCTGAAGCCTCAGAGGATCATGTCTTGTGTTGTTCATTCGAAACCACTCTTCTCTAACCACAATAAGGACAGGAGAGAATAGAATAACGCAAATCATTATGGCACTCACCCGGTACCCTATGCCTGAGAAATTGACTCGTTTCTGAACAATAATCATGCCCATGAGAAACAAAGCCAACACAACTGACACAGAGAGGAATTGGTAAAAGACTCTGAGCTCATTAGGTTGCCTCTCACCCTTGTTCTCTCGAATTGCAGAAGCAAAAAACAGATAGAGAGCAGAAGGGAAACAAGCAATCAGAAAAATGATTGAACTGGAATTGTTTCCATAGATGGCCAGGTAAAGCTGCGTAGTGATAGCTCCACTTAGCCCAACGAAACTCTTGAGTACACCTAGTAACACACCTCTACCTTCAGGGAAGTTCTTGAGACAAGTTACATAAGCACATGTAGTTGCAAATAACTGGGCGTTGGCTGCTACAAAAATGTAGAAACACATGTGCCATAATTTAGGTAAAGGTATTTTGTTAGTGACAGCGAGCCAAATCATGAAGTAGCCTAAGAAATTCATGGCAGCGCCGATAAAGAGAGAGAACCACGGAGGAGCTAATTCAGCTAACACCCCAGAAACTATACCAAAGTAGCCACCAAGCTCTTTGAAGAAGTCTAAAAGATTGAGAGTTTCTTGGTCGTAACCAAGAGACGATTTTATGTCGTTTGAATAGGTTGCAAATAGATAGTTAATACCACCTCCAATCATGATCATGTTGGAGGCAAAGAGTGAAAACCACCTGCCTTTCACCACCTGCAGTGCTAATTGCCATACCTCCGCCATGTTTTTTCTGCTTCCGTGGCTGTGACTGAGTAAGCTGTGATTTGAATTTGTTGAAAATTTTGGTATTTGGCTATGAATCCACTACATGCAAACAATATTGTTCTTAGACGTTGATTGATTGTCCTTCACGTGAATTTTAATGTTTTAATTTTCTCCTTAGGACCAATTATTAGATACCAATCAATTGTTTTAAGCATATATATATTAAGTAAAGGGACTTATTACTTTCTTAAAAAAATTGCCTATGCTTTCGACTTTACCCAGGATAAAAAAAATAAAAAATAAAAATAAATGGTCACGTTGTCCATTTGAATTATATAATTTCTATTCCGGATGTCCACCATGATTATCTGTGAGTATCGTCGTGATTATTAATTTAGTATGGTTATATTTTTATCGATGATGATAATTATATATTAGATAAAATTTAAGAATAAATTAGTTTTTAATTATTTAAATTTATTTTAATATCTTATATAATATTTTATTACTAAAAATTATTTACTTTTAAAAATAAATAAGTTAATGTTTATCTTAAATATTAAATTTAAAATTTTACATATTTTGAAGATATTTTAAATTTGATTGTATTTATTAGAAATTCTTAAATTTAATTAAATTTAATTACCAAATTAAATAAAGTATTTATAATTTTAATTAACTACGAATAATATTAAATTAAATTATTCATAATTCTTATCAATAATTAATATATTAAATAATATATATTTACTTGATAATAAATGAAGAAAACAGAAACAAAACTAAAAACAAAAAAGGGAAATTTAAAACTCAAATAAATAATTTTTAAAACTAAATTTTGGACCTTGGCTGAAGCAATGTCAGCAAATAGTCTCAAAATTGCTTGGTGGTATGTCAATTATTCTCACGTCACCGAGCAACCAGATTCTACGAGAAAAGTGGCCATCGCTATCATTTAAATAACATTTTTGTTACCTGGCGGCAACCACCACAGCAAATAGAAATTAGAATTTAAAGAATATCATATCACGACGAACTAATGAGTTTATGAAATTTTAAGCCCTCTCTAAATGTAAGATTTTTATTATAAAAGGCATCCAATCTCTAACGCAGAGTTTGGTTGCTGAACCTGTTAGTGAAGACAGTTGACAAAATATAAAAATTTTGTCCCTTTTCTATGTTTGGTTGCTATCTTCAGAGTTTTGTCCTCTGTTCTTCGATGACAGAAACAAAAGTTTTTGTTCCTTCCAAAACTGAAAGATAAAATTTCTTGTCTTTGTCTCTGAGCCAAAACACATAAACAACTTCCATAAATACCCCTCCTTCCACATAAACAAATGTTTTTTTAATTATTATTATTATTATAAATTTTTTATTTATTATCATTATTGCAGCACAACCACTGTTTCCGAACTAGCCTGTGAAGCAGCGAAACGTGGTGGGTTTAAGTAATTTGATTCCGCCCTACCTTCAACTCAAGTTTTGGGTAGCAAAGTGATATCAGAGCTAGTTATAAAAAGACATCAATGGAAAATTTAGGAAATACCGATAGATATATTCAAAAAATAGGAGAAGGAATTTATTTGACGGATCTATTATCAAATAACAAATTAAATCTAATAAAAAAGGTTTTAGATGAATACATTAAACTATGTCATGAAGATATACAAATTAGTCCTTATCAAGTAGAAATTACTGAAAGTCACTGAAAAATAGAGTTATATATTCACATCATTGAAAAGATTAATGGATGGATTCACAAAGATACACAAAAAACAAATAGAACTACCTAATTATTGCGAACATTGTGAATTATTAATACAATATAAAAATGAAACTCAATCATTAATAAGTCGATATCAAATAGAAACCCAAACATCAACTTCTAGACTTGTTGATTATATTAATAGTTCAAATTATGTAAACTTAGATCCTTCTAAACTTGAACAAATGACATTACATTTACAAGCAACCCAAAATCTTTATCACTGTGTTAAACGAATTAAAATCTGCTATACAGATATATAGACTACATTTAATTAGACAACATGGATAATCTATCAGATCAGGAACCTTTAGAAGATGTAGAACGTAATATTCAACAACAATTAGCTGAAATAACTTTATTAATCCAAAAATTAAATTTTACTGAGCAAATCTATACTATAGTTGACAATATGGATAAAAAGAAAGAAAAACAAGAAATAAAAACTGACAATGAAAATAAAGAAATTATATACGGATGGGAATCCGACCAAGAAGTTTTTATGGAAAAAAACTTGAAACAAGTATGGCTAGAGAATTAAAAACGAAATGTAAAATTATAGGTAAACGACAACAGGGATTTAAGCCCAAAACTCATCAAACAGATTTTCTCAATCAACAAGGATATTACTATAAAGGATCAAAACTAAAATAATATCCTATCAAATATAAACCAAAATATGTTCAATTAGGATCAGAAGGAGTACTAAACTTAGATTGTACGAAAAACACTGAGGATTTAATTTTTGATTGGTCTAGACGAATTCAATTATTATTACAAGTAGAAAAACCCTTTGGAGATTTAACCGATAAAGATACAATATGGAACTTTATTGTTTATAAAACAACAGGAGTAGTACAAGAATTTCTTCAAGAAAATGAACAAGCATTAAAAAATACACCACATTTTCAAGCTACGACAATTGATGTCGATGCTTTCGATATCATTTGCAGTGAAATTATAAAAGAATTTTTAGGAAAGGATGTAATATTTCATCAAGAAGAAACAATGAAAATAAAACGATTAAAAGCATTAAGACATTTAAATAATATGAGAATTTGTGATATATGTTATTTAGATAATTTTATTTGTGAATTTAAAATTCATTATTACAAATTACCACGTATTGAACAAGAATTGTATATAAACATTTTTATTCAAAAACTACCCTAACCTATGAATCTTAAAGTACAACAACAATTTCTTGAAAGAACAACTAATCATACCATTGCTCATAATCTAGGAGGTGCGATAGCTATAGCTCAGGAATAGTAATTGAACAATGTATAGAAGCAAACTTAAGATGAACATTAAAACATCGGAATATACAACCTTGTTGTGCTCAAAATGCAAAAATACCACAACAATATGGATGTGAATATCCACGCAAGAAATATAAAAAATCATCTAGAAATAAAAGATATTAGTCTTATTACTGGAAAAGATATCATTCACAACGATTTAAAAATAAACCATTTAAACCTTATCCGAAATATTTTCGACGAAATAGATATCGAAAATTTAAACCTAAAAGAAAAGATTGTCCACAGAAAAAGAAAAATTGTAGATGTTGGATTTGTAAAGAAGAAGGTCATTATGCAAATCAATGTCCAAAGAAGACTGATAAAAAATATAATAATCAACTTCGTATTTTATATTCAGCTTATCAAAATAATTTAGAAACTATTGAAATTGAATACAACAGTGATTCAACAATTTCCTCAATATATTATTATGAATCTAAATCTGAAAGCAGTTCCGAATCAATAGTTAAATCCCAATACTACTTTTATTCAAGTAGTAATTTAGAATAAAAAAGTAAACACTTATATAGATACAGGAGCAACCATATGTATTGCTTCTAAGCAATTATTAAATTCTTGGAAAAAACTTGAAAAACCTTTACAAATTAGAATAGTTGATGGCAGTTTTAAATTTATCTAGTATGTAAGTTATTATAATAATATAATCATAGAGAAATATACATTCTCTATTCCTTCCATCTATCAACAGGAATCAGGATTACCCTTAATTATAGGAAACAATTTTCTTAAGTTATACAACCCATTTTGTCAATATTTACATTATATTACATTACGTACCCCATTTATTAAAACTCTTAATAAAAAATCTATTATTTTAAAAATTCCTATTTATCATACAACATACTATCAGCAACTCAAAACAATTTCAACGAAACTTGATCCTTTATAATTCTATCTTCTTAATAATATTTCTCTTCAATTAGAAATAGAAACTTTACTTGACGAAGTTTGTAGTGAAAACCCATTAGATCCAATTAAAAATCAAAATCAAGAGCTCATTCAAATTCATCTTAAGGATCCTACACAAGAAATTAATATCAAAAATAACATTCCTTGCACTCAACAAGATGTAAAAGAATTTATCACTGAATGTAATGAACTATTAGAAAAAGGATTAATTAGCCTTAGTACAAGTAAACATTCAGCATCGGCTTTTTATGTGAACAACTCAGCTGAACAAAAAAAAGGAAAAAAACGCATGGTCATTAATTATAAAAAATTAAATGAAGCAATAATAGGTGATGCCTATAAATTACCACGAAAAGATTATATTATTAATAAACTTAAAGGACATACTTGGTTTACTACATTAGATGCAAAATCTGGTTATTGGCAACTTTGTTTACGTGATAACACTAAAGCTCTAACAGCATTCACATGTCCACCTAAAAAACATTATCAATGGAATGTATTACCCTTTGGATTAAAACAAGCCCCTAGTATTTATCAAAGATTTATGGATAATAATTTAGCAGGATTATAAGACTTTACTTTTGTCTATATAGATGATATCATTATTTTTTCTAATCAAGATAAAAATGATCATTTAAAGAAAGCGAGAATCGTATTACAAAGATATAAAGAAAAAGGACTGATTTTAAGTAGAAAAAAGGCTAGAATAGCATAACAAACAATTGAATATTTAGGAATCGGATTTCATCAAGGATATCTTAAATTCCAACCTAATATTCTTAAAAATTTACAATTATTTCCCGATCAATTAAAGGATAAAACCCAAGTACAACAATTTCTTGGATTATTAAATTATATCTCTGATTAAGGATTTCTAAAGGAATTAGCAAAGGAGAGACGAATTTTACAATTAAAATGTAGCACAAAATACTAATGGCATTGGACTTCCGAGGATACTAAGGCAGTTCAAAGACTTAAACAAATTTGTAATAACCTACCAACTCTATATAATTATCTCCCTTAAGATAAATTATTAGTACAAATAGATGCTAGCAAGGATACATGGGTAGGATGTCTTTTGGCACAACCACCCAAACTCAAGAAGTATTTATTATGCAAGCATATAAATGGGACTTTCAATCCCACTGAATTGAAGTATACAACTAATGAGAAGGAAACATTAGCCTGTCTCAAAACTTTGAGAAAATGACGGATAGATCTATTACCGGTTGAATTTCAAATTCAAACGGATTCGAAGTATCTATGTGGATTTATCAAGTATACAATCATATCGATTTACAACCAAGGCCGTCTTATCATATGGCAATTGGAATTAAATCAATACACATTTTCAATTCATTATATCAAGACTACTAACAATTTTCTTGCAGATATTCTTACAAGAGAATAGAAGCAGCTTTGAAACAGTTAGAAGATACATTAATACAAAAGGAAGCCGAGTTGATAAATCTTCAACAACAAACCAACATTGCCACCAAAGAAATAAACAAACTTCGAACTACCGTTACATTATTAAAAGGACAAGACCAACCATCCAGTTCTGCTTCTGAACCAACCAATAAAAATACCATTAGCAATACAACCCCTTCTTCAACTTAAGTATTACCAAGCTCTTCTAGTAACCAACCATCTCTTCTACCTACACCTACACCAATTTCAACCCAATCAGAACCCAAGGAATCAAAATTTTATGTCATCTACAATGGACCCAAAGCAGGCATTTATGATCAGTGGCTTCAAGAAACATCTCATATCAACGGAAAGAGTAGTATTATCCATAAAAGTTTCCCCACTAGAATTGAAGCACAAAAAGCATTACAGGATTTCCAGCAGATATCATTTCGTCCTCAATATAAAGCAGTACTCACCAGCAGTCCTCCAACACTGCCAAACATGAAGGTTTTAGGAAAAGCTATAGATTTAGAAAGGATTCACAATCTCGCTACAAGAACTTTAGATACAGCTATCAATCAAGGAGCCAGAATAATTACAGCAGAAACATTTTGTGATTGTTTTCAGTCACTCAATGAATGGACTACAGATTTGAAGCCTCAGCAATACTATCCACATAATCGAGGAAGATTTGGACCAAAAGCAATTATTTTTCCCGGAGCAGAAGCATTAACAACATATTTATTATTTCAATGCGGACTCATTGACACAATCCATATTCATGATTTACAGATATTATCAGAGTTCCCCGTTAAATTCATCAGTGCAGTGAAGAATTACAAAGACAGATTTGCAAAGGATCGAGAAATATTCTTCAAAGTATACTACAGCAATACAATCTTTGAAGCATCAGACAATTGCACTAAGGCAACAATCAAAGTACACCGGATCGCTTATTTACAAATCGGAGTAAGCAATAGCATCTATCCTTCAGTAGATGAACCACCAAAGTATGAATTTCATTGGGATACCATCAACAAGCTTAACCTTAATTGCCTCGAAGGATTATTCAACCAGTGCAACAAAATCAACAATGAATCAATGCAACAAAATCAACAATGAATCAATGCTCAAAATTAACTACAAAGGACCTCAGATGATAATGTTATCAGCCTACAAAGTACCTCTCAATACCGAAGGAATTCAAATTATTCAAACATTTATTCAACCTTTTACACACATGAACGACATCTTTGAACCATTATCTGAAGCATGGAAGAACACTATTTGTTATCAACTAAGGGACTATCCAGCACACAAGTGTACCTATTGTCCTCAGACATCAACAATCATGCAGCCAACACAAGAAAAAGAAGATTCTCTAGATGACACGACAATCATAATTGAAGAATAAAGTAAAGAAGCGCAATCGACAAGAGCAACACAACAAGCATGTAGGCCCCGG
The DNA here is from genome assembly GCA_025629825.1 of Erythroxylum guanchezii. Lineage (NCBI taxonomy): Eukaryota > Viridiplantae > Streptophyta > Magnoliopsida > Malpighiales > Erythroxylaceae > Erythroxylum > Erythroxylum guanchezii. Next base: position 9,017 of record JAOTAX010029575.1, read on the forward strand.
CCAGCCATCCCTTTGTAAAAAGCTGTAAATTATTAGAGTATCTTACTATTTACTTTAATACTTTTACTTTAGCTTTCTCTTTACGACCGAATCTCTTTTAGGTTTGTCAGCCGCTTTGTTTGGCATTTAGCTCTTTGTTTTCTCTATATATGTAAGCTCAGTCGAGCTCTCAGATTATGAAATACTAAATAAACATCTGTTTGCTCATCTCTCTCATTCGCAATTCGCCTGCAGTTAGCATTCAAGCGAGTTAACATGTATGAGTTTCAGTTGCTTTTAGTATTTTGTCACATAATAAACATATTACTTATCATAAGTTTTTATCATAACATTTTACTTATCATAACATTTTTACTTTTTAGTTTCATAATGACAAGTTATTTTGTTCGGAAACAGGCACTCAAAGATAATATAAAATACACTTATCACAGACAAAGCGAATTAAATTTATTACTTACTAAATACATCAATCGAAACAAGTATGCTCATACTATCTACTTCGACCCCATAGATGATCGACAAGAAGATCATCCACTCTATGCAGAAGCTCAAGCAGTTAAAGAAGCAACTCTTCAAGTCATGAAGGATTCAGATCAACTCATTACACTACTTCAATCTATGATTACTGATTTAATTCAACTTCGTGGCTATTATGTATCTCTCATAAATCAACTTATTGATTAATGAAATGTATTTTGATTATCTCAAAGAACTTAAAAAATTAATTCACTTCTATTATCAAATGGAAGAAGAACAATTGAATTATATACAAATCTATAAAGAACAAATAGAGTTAGCTAAACAACATCAACATAATCAGCTTTTACTAGAGGCAAGACAAATGTTATCTGAATCTAAATTTTTTTACGCTTCAATTAAAAAAGATCAATTAGAAATTCAAGATCAAATGAAATATTTAATTAGTTAATTATCTTATGACATTTTGCACATTTTATTTCATGAATTATTGTCTCCACTATTTAATTACATTAAGTCATTATGCATTCTGCTATCTTTATGCCTTACCTTTATTATTATTTATTACTCTTGGTATTCTCTATGTTCATCCTTTTGACTTAGATCATTATTTCCATACCAGTATGCACTTTATGTTTATCACTCTTGATTATTTATGGAGAAAAATTTTTCATCTTGAAATAGTAGATTATATTATGACTTTCCCTCCTTATGACGAATCTAATAATTCAAATGATACAGACGAATATATACCTTATTATATAGACGACGATGAATTTTATTCTCTAATTATAAATGAATAATATGACCTGTCTTATTTGTATTGACATAAACGAACAAATTATAACTGTACAAAATAATATAGCTAAATACTTATATCATATACAATATAATGAAACACGTATTAATTACCTTAGCTTTGTTAATATTCATAGACAAGGTAGAAGACCTTATGAAGAACATTTAACAGTAGTCCAACAATTATATCAACTATATACAGAACAGTTACATACATTAGAAACTATTAAAACTAATCATCGACTCTATCATTACTATTAATGGCTCATTTAATCAAAAACGAAAAGGATTAAAAAATTTTAGATGTTGACAATTTAGAACTTACAGAATCATTAGGAACATTTCAAGTTTCTACTTTACTTTCACAAGATAAACAAAAACAAATAGCCAAGGTTCAATTAGATTTAAAACCAGGACAATATATACAAAAATCAGTTTTCAAAAAACTATTCAGTGATTAAAATATCATCTATTTTGGTAAAATGATTTATGAAACACCAGTTAGAATAGATCAATGTAACGGACATATTAGAATTAGTCTTATCGATCAAGCAAATTCTAAAACAAATACGATAATTACCTGAAAATAAACGAAAGAAAATTGGTTATATTCACCTTTCTACTATACAAATTTTACTCAAATCTACATTTCAGGAAAGAGTTGATTCACCTATTAGAATGGCAATTTTGGATGAAAGAATGACTCATTTAAACGACCAAATTATTGGAATGATGAATGGCAATTTAGTTTATGGAAAAATCAAATTTAATGCTAGATTAAAATTAGGTATTCCTTTATTATCATCAGATTTACAAAATACTATTACCATTGCTTATAAGTTTTACAAGGAAAATCTAATGACCCAAGGACAATATCCCTTTTCAATTACGTATCAAATTGGTTATGCTTTAACAAATTCTCATCATAGTATTGAATTTAAAAATACAGAACCAATTCATATAGATCAACTTTTTCAAGATGTTGCAAAAGTAGGAACTAAATTCCATACAAAATTAAGATCCTTACTAGCTATCCAATATCCATTTACCAGTAATCAGTCCCTTAATAGAAGACATTCGTTTTCTAAACCATCAGTCTCAACAAGACCTTTACTCAATTGATCATCTTCTTTTCATATCCAAAGACCACTTCGATTTCTTGAATCTGAACCAATTAGAATTATAGAACCAAAAATTGATCAAAAACAAAAACAATTAGATACGATTCAACAACAACTCACTGATCTC
>JAOTAX010029582.1:0-11539 GCA_025629825.1 Erythroxylum guanchezii
TCTCTTTTCTTCAATCACGTTTTTGGCTTCTTAAATGCAAGCCAACAATTTCCTCTTCCCATTTTGCCCCTCCTTCATTGCCTTAAGGATTCTAGACTTATGTGACTTGCCAAATTTGCCCTTACTCACTCTTACTAATTTAATACTTTGATTCCCTTAACTTATGTCATAATATCTTACCCACATTAACATGTTAATTAATTCTAACATACATTAAATTAGCAAGACCCCAAAATTAGTCTAATCATGCTTATTTACCATTAAAAAAATATTGGGGCCAACATTTCTCCCCCCTTAAAAGAATTTCGTCATCGAAATTCTTACTTGAGTCATTGAAGAGTTGTGGATACTTTTCTCTCATGGCTTCCAAGGGCTCCTATGTGGCCTCTTCAACAGAATGATTTCTCCACAAAACTTTTACCAGTTTAACTGTCTTGTTCCTGAGGACCTTTTCCTTGGTGTCCAAGATTTCAACTAGAATCTCCTCATAACTTAGATCATCCCTCAATTGAACCTCAATGATCTGAATGATGTGGGAGGGATCAGATCTATATCTCCTCAACATGGAAACATAAAAGACATCATGAATCTGTGATAATTCCAGTGGTAATGCCAACCTATAGGCTAGCGATCCAATCTTTTCAAGAATTTCATAAGGATCCACATATCTCGGACTCAACTTGCCCTTCTTGCCAAATCTTATGACTCCTTTCCAAAGAGACGTCTTAAGAAAGACCTTCTCTCCGACTTCGTACTCCATCTCCTTTTAATGTGCATCAGTGTAACTTCTCATTCTATCCTGGGCTACCTTGAGTTGCTGCTTAACTACGTTGACCTTGTCTACTGTCATCAGTAGTAACTGTGGCCCTATCAGTTTCCTTTCTCCTTCTTCATCCCAACATATCAGAGTTCTACATCTCCTTCCATATAGTGCTTCATATGGAGCCATCTGAATGCTCGAATGGTATGAATTATTATAAGAAAATTCGACCAATGGCAAATGCTCGTCCCAAACTCCTTTGAAATTCATCACACATGCCCTAAGCATTCCCTCAAGGATCCGAATGGTCCTTTCAGATTAACCATCTGTCTAGGGATGAAAAGTCATGCTAAAATTCAACTTGGTTCCTAGAGCCTCTTGTAAGCTTCCCCAGAATCTCGAAGTAAACCGAGGATCTCTATCAGAAACTATAGAATCTGGAATCCCATGTAATCTTACTATCTCATCAATATATTTCTTTGCTAGCATATGCAGGGACTCAGTCTGTTTAATTGCCAAAAAATGGGCTGACTTTGTCAAACGATCAACAATGACCTATATAGCATCATGCTTCCTACTAGTCTTGGGCAAACCTATTAGGAAATCCATGGTTACCCATCTTAGGAATGGACAAGGGCCTTAACTTGCCAGAAGGTGCCTAGTGTTCAGCCTTGACTTGCTGACACACTAGACACTTGCTTGCATACTCTACTACATCTCTTTTTATGCCTTTCCACCAAAAATGCTCTTTCAAATCTCTATACATCCTGGTGCTACCTGGGTTCTTGGTATAACGCACATTATGTGCCTCATCCAGTATCTCATCCTTTACTTCCTTGACACTCAGAATACATAATCTGTTTCCTACAGTCATGAGTCCATCACCCTCACTACCACTTCAGACTTCCTGCCATTTTGAATTTCTTTTAGGAGCTTACTCAATTTTGCATCCTGTGCTTGTAACTCCCTAACCTTCTCTCTGAGAATCGGCCTTACTCTGAAAGTAGCAACAACACATTCAGGTTCCTCCTATTTCAAACTTATTCTAAACTTAGCCATTTCTTCCAATAATAGCAGATAAAATGTCTGAACATGAGCTGTAGAGGATTTCCTGCTTAAGGCATCCACTACCATATTCGCCTTTCCTTGATGATACTCAATTAACAAATCATAATCTTTAATTAGCTCCAACCACCTTCTCTGTCTCAAATTCAGTTCCTTTTGACTCAATAATTACTTAAGACTTTTATGATATGTGAAAATCCTCATTTGAACCCCATACAAATAATGTCTCCAAATCTTTAGGGCAAAAACCATTGCTACTAACTCTAAATCATGGGTCGGGTAATTCAGTTCAAGGCTTTAGCTATCACGAGGCATAAGCTATTACCTTGTCTTCTTGCATCAACACACAACCCAAACCCTTTCTCGAAGCATCACTGTACACTGTGTAACCCTCATCTCCAGTAGGCAAAATCAAAATTGGAGCACTTGTTAATCTGCGGTTGAGCTCCTCAAAACTTTTCTGACATTCCTCACTCCAGATAAATTTCTGATTTTTCCTCAATAACTTAGTCATCGGAGCATCTATCATAGAGATTCTCTCAATGAATCTCCTATAATAACCTAATAGACCTAGAAATCTCTTTACTTCTGTCACTGTCTTGGGTGCATGCCAATTTAACACTGCTTCATCCTTCCTCAAATCAGCTTGTACCCCATCTTTTGAAATCATATGTCCAAGGAATATCATCTCGTGAAGCCAAAACTCACACTTGCTGAACTTAGATAAAGTTCCCTCTCCCTCAATGTCTGCAACACAATCTTGAGATGCTCCTTATGTTCCCCTTTGCTCTTGGAATACACCAGAATGTCATTGATAAACACTATGACACACTGATCTAGATATTCCTTGAAGATCTTGTTTATAAGATCCATGAAAGCAGCTGGAGCATTAGTCAATCCAAATGGCATGACTAAAAACTTATAATGTCCGTACCATGTCCCGAAGGCTATCTTATTTACATTAGACTCCTTGATTCTGAGCAGATGATAGCCTGACCTGAGATCAATCTTTGAAAAGACCGTTGCTCCCTATAGCTGGTCAAACAGATCATCTATTCGAGGTAAAGGATAATTGTTCTTAATGGTCACCTTGTTGAGTCTCCGATAATCAATGCACGTGCACCATGTCCCATCCTTCTTCTTAACAAACAGAACTGGCGCTCCCCATGGTGACGATCTCGACCTTATGAACCCCTTCTCTAGCAGTTCCTCCAATTGTTCCTGAGCTCCTTTTGTTCAGTTAGGGCCATCTTATATGGTGGTATAGAAATGGGTGCGATTCCGGGAATTAAGTCGATGGTAAACTCGATTTTCTTCACCGGTGGCAAACCGGGTAAATCCTCTAGGAACACATCTGGAAACTCCCTCACTATTGGAAAATCCTTAACTTCCCTTCATTCACATCAGTGTCCACAACATATGCCAAGAATGCTTTACACCCTTTCTCCATCATCCTGTCAGCTAACATAGTTGAAATAAGTCTTAACAATGGTATTCTCCTGTCTCCTCGGAAAGTCACATTCTCTCCATTTCCCAGATCAAATTCTACCACCTTAAGGCTACAATCCAATTTCGCATGATACTTCTCCATAGCATCCATTCCAAGTATGACATTTAAGCCTTTTAGGTCTAGAGGTAGTAAGTCCACTACTAGTCTAGCACCCTCAATAATCAGTTCACAGTCTCTATATACTTGACTTATTATCACCTTCCTCCCTAAAGGAGTGCTAACAATTAAAGGACTACTACCCAAGGGCCTCAAATCAACATCATGTAATGACATGCTTGCAGAAATGAATGAGTGCGTGGAGCCAGAATCAATCAAAATATATACTTCAAAATTCAGTAACTGAGCCATACCCTTGACAACTTCAGGTGCGACTGTAGCTTCCTCTCTGGTCATGACAAACACCTTTGCCTGAACCTGAACCCTTGGACTTACTAGAGGAATAGTCTTCTTTGTAGCTCCAGAATTGCCCACCTCAGCAACTGGCCTGGTCTCCACTGTTTCTGCTCTCCTGGGGGCTTGCAATTGTGACCCCTCTTATTTTGTTGCTTGGGGACAATCCAGGATCATTTGTCCCTTCTTTCCGCATCAGAAGCATGCTCCAAGCAACTTGAAGCACTATCCTTTGTGAAGCTTCCCACATTGCTCACATTGAGGGTTTATGTATCTGCTCCTCCCTGTCCTTCCTATGCCTCCCACACTTGAGGCTTGCCCTGAAACTGCCTTTGCCTACTTTTTCTTAGTAGGGCCACTGCTTCCCACTTCACTCTGAGTATGGTAAGTACCCCTCTCAAGCCTTGGAGCACTCATCCCCTTCTCAATAGACTGCTTCCTGTTCTTCCTCTTCCTGCTCACTTCATTCTTTATATTTTTCAGTTTTTTAGCCTAGAGTGCGGCATCCACCAATTGCTGGTAATCACAGAAATTGTGGATCAAGACTTTCTCCTTGATCCCCAAATGTAGTCCTCCCTCAAACTTGCGGCACTTATCCTCCTCATTGGCAACAATGTTGGCCGCATACCGTGACAACTGGGTGAACTTCAGCTCATATTCACTCACACTCATGTCCCTCTGTGTGAGATTTAGGAACTCCCTAGCCTTCTCTTGGATATAGACCCTCGAGAAGTATTTCCTACTGAAAGCCTCCAAAAAGTCTCTCCATGATAACACCAGAGGTATATCCTGACTGTGGGGCATTGATTCCCACCAATGAAGTGCGCCCCCCTGTAGCAAGCTCACTGTATAATCTAACTTCTCCTCACCAGAGCACTTTATTTGAATCAGGACCCTCTCTATCCTCTTCAGCCATGCTTCAGCTTCTTCGGGATTTGTAGTCCCATTGAAATCTACAACTCCATACTTGCAGAGCTTATCATATTGTCCAGTCCTCTCCACTGGAGCTGGCACCGGAATATGTGACCCTTGGCCCATGGCATAAGTGAAAGTTTGAGCGAAGGCTTGAAAGAACCGCAGGTCTATAGTAGGCATAGAAGGAGGCGATAGAGGCACCTTATGTTGCACACTAGGTGCCTCAGGATTCGGACCAGAATGTGTCCCGGCATCTAACGGGATATAAGATTCATCCGTGCTCCCTTGGCGAAAGTTAGATCGAATCACAGCTCCTCGAGTTCTCTTTCAAGGCGGCATAATTACTCCTTCAATTTAAAACATTCAAAACCTTTAGTTTATGTTTCATGTAAAACAACTTAAAATCATGTAAAGCAATTTAAATCACATAAAAACAATTTTAAATCTTGTAAAACAATTCAAAACAATGTAAGTTATTTCACTTTAAAACAATGTATGTTCATTTCATGTCTTAGACTACCCACTTCATGCCTAAGATACTCCTGAACCTAGTCACAAACTTGGACCTAAACCTAGTCGCAAACTTGGGCTTAAACCTAGTCGCTTTGATACCATAAGTGTTGGGCACCTTGCCCTCGTGAGTCACGGGCCCGACATCCTAAGTGACATCTGAACGTGTATCCCACAAGGGTGGCGTGCCCCCACCAGGACGAACATCAAAACAATCCATTTCTACTATTTCCGAAACCCAGCTCTTGATCATAATCGCTGAACTTATTCCAATGAACTCTCCTTAACAATCATCGATTCCTCTTATTGCTTTGATAGCATAAGTGTTTTGTCCCATTTCCAAACAGATTTTGGGAAACCCCAAACTAGAATTTCATTTCAACTTGTTCCAAACATTTGTGGCTCTATGCCTCTAGTTTATTTAGAGACAAGAATCATCGCAATTGGAGATCCCATAACAAAGTTAAGGCTGAAAGGCTCGAATAAGGTTGGGACCTCAATCATATTGCGCCTGCCTTGGGGCAATTAGCATAACTGTTATATGGGATATTAGATTAAGATCATCTTAGGATGTCTTGATAGAAGACTTTGAGATCTACAACTTTCATGAAAACCTCAAAGACAAATTCTATCATCTGAAGGGTCAAAAATGGAGCAGACAATAGCAAGAAGCAAACGAAGCAAAAAGCAGACGATGTAAAAAGCACACGATAGCAAGAAGTAGACGAAACAAAAGGCAGATGATAACAAGAAGCAGACGAAGTGAGTCAACTTAAGATGAAGCAAAGTCAACTTAAGACGATGCAACTCTTAAGACGAAGCGAAGTCAACTTAAGATGAAGCAAAGTCAACTTAAGATGATGCAACTCTTAAGACGAAGTGTGGTCAACTTAAGACGAAGCAAAGTCAACTTAAGACGATGCAACTCTTAAGACGAAGCAGAGTCAACTTAAGACAAAGCAAAATCAACTTAAGGCGATGCAACTATTAAGACGAAGTGGAGTCAACCTAAGATGAAGCAAAGTCAACTTAAGAGGATGCAACTCTTAAGACGAAGCAGGGTCAGCTTAAGACGATATGACATCATCACAGATGATATAACATCATCACAGACGATGTGATGTTATCACAGACGGTACGTCTCTGCAGACGATACCACTTGATACTCCTAAGCATCTCCCCTTCTAAGGACCATAACTTTGAACTCTGATGTCCAAAAATTTCCTACTATAAACCATTGGAATGCTAGAAGAAAGACCTACAACTTTCTAAAAGGTACATTTGCCTAAATCAGCCTAGGTTAATCTAGATCTTCCCCTAACTTCCGAACACGAACTTTTTCCTTATGCAAACTTAAAAATGCATTGTATAAACTTGAGAGGAATTCATGAGTAAAAACGCAATCTTATTCGATTTGCATCAAAAGATAAGGGTTTTACAAAGCTTTAGTGGCATTTCAAGCCACAAATACATTAACATCTTAAAATCCAAAAATACAAAAGATACATGAATTATGAGTTGCTTAAAATGCAACCAAAGCCCTACTTTACAAGATTTGCTTCAAATACAAAATAATCAAAGATTGGAGTGATGCCTTAACCCTTGAGTACTCGATATCTTTCTCATCACCTGGATATGGGGGAGGAGAATGGGAGGTGAGCTAAAAGTCTGTGGGTAACAAATTTATAATTGGTAACAAGCAAAACCATTTATAAAGTTATTTTCAATGCAGAAAATTCACATTTATACAAAATGTGTATGCATCATTCTTATCAACTTATCATGAACATATAGCATATCAAAACAGTTTGGGTAGATCCATAAATGTAACGCACTACACATTTCCATATAATGGTCCTATGTAGCCGTAAACTTGAGGGAGTCCATGAAGGAGCTCCGTGCCACTAGCGGGCAAGCGGGAGAAGCCTATAACTTGGTCAACATGCACATGACATTCTTGAGCGAATACCACAAACCCACATAACACATATTTCATGAATTGAAAATTGTTTGCCCCAAATGGTACATTTTTGCAAAACTTGTGTTTCATGAGCAAAAAATATTTCATATGCATTTCCAAAACTTGTTTTCTTAAACTTGCTAATCTTTTAAAAATCATTTCCATCAACAATTAACACAATTCATATACAATCATATAGCACAATCTTACAACATTTAAAAAAGCAATAAATGAACATGAATAAGGTTGTTGAAAAATCATTTCTTGTCATTTCTTGAAAGAAACTTTAATGGCTCATTACTTAATTATAAAAGTGAAACCTACATTGAATTTCCTTGCTTATAACTTGCTCAAATGTGCCTCTCCTCTTGCTCTTCTTGTTTTTCTTGATTTCCTTTTCATAGACAAAATTCCCAAGTTCAAATGGATTGCAAAATTGAATATCCACAAAGTATATTTACTAAAATTGCTCCTAAAGTACCTAAACCCATGCATTTTCTAAGCTCTTTGAACCAAAATCCTTCCAAAATCCAAAGCATTAAAAATGCTCTTAGCTTAAATCTTCACCAAATGAAGAAATGTTTCGTTCAGAAGAAAGCTCTTATTTTCTTCTACCTTTTTCCCTTCATGCACAACCTCAAAATCACTCTTTAAGACTAAGAAAAATCAAAACCTAGCATAACTTTTATCTTTCTCTTCTTTTTCTCTTTTCTCCTGCTTCTCTCTTCTCTCTTTTCTTCAATCACTTTTTGGCTTCTTAAATGCAAGCCAACAATTTCCTCTTCCCATTTTGCCCCTCCTTCAATGCCTTAAGATTTCTAGACTAATGTGACTTGCCAAATTTGCCCTTACTTGCTCTTACTTCTTTAATACTTCAATTCTCTTAACTTATGTCATAATATCTTACCCACATTAACATGCTAATTAATTCTAACATACATTAATTTGGCAAGACCCCAAAATTATTCTAATTATGCTTATTTACCATTAAAAAAATTCAGGGGCCAACAATAATAGTCTCGGGTCCAGGCAGTTGAACTACGTTTGTTTGAGCATCTTGAACTTCCATAATTTCAATTTTTCTCCCATTGTCTTCTCTTAGAAGAAACTTTTTCTCTAAAAAACAACATGTTTTGAAACAAACACCTTTTATTCTGAAATATGGTAGAATTGATATCCTATAATTTCCTTAGGATATCCTACAAACATATTTAACTTCAAGCTTATCTGACTAAATCTGCATCACAGAAGCAGGATAAACCCAAACATTCATATGAGAAAGATAGGGTTTCTTATTAGTTCATATCTCATATGGAACAACATCAACTAACTTGAATAGGACTCTATTTAATACATAAACAAAGTTTTAAATGCATAACCCAAAAGGATTTTGGTTAATTCACTAAACCCATCACAGACCTCACCATGTCTAACAAGGTTCGGTTCCTCCTCTCAGCCACACCATTGTGTTGTGGTGTGTAAGGTGGAGTCCACTGGGACAATATTCCATTATCTCTGAGATAATCCAAAAACTCTTGGCTTAAGTATTCACCACCTCGATCTGATTGAAGTGATTTAATAATTCTCCTAAGTTGTTTCTCAACTTCATTTATGAATTCTTTGAACCTTTCAAAGGCTTCAAACTTGTATCGTTTAAGATACAAAAACCCATATCGAGAATGATCATCAATAAAGGTAATGAAGTATACGAAACCACCATTGGCATGTATAGACATCAGACCACATACATCAGTATGTATTAGGTCTGAAAGTCATCAGATGCCTTCTTTATCAAGGACTCCAAATAGGCCTTATAGTTTCTCTTCCAATGACCACCCTTGCCACAGTAGAAACAAGTTCCCTTCAAGGCAGTCTTCTTTGCTTTCTTGACACCTTCCTTAGTCCCTATGGACTTCTTCCTTTTTTGGCTCTTTTTCTTCGAACTAGAAGAGTCCACCAGCATCACAACCTTGTCCTTGCGGACAAGTGGCTCAACTGCCTTGAGCATGTTTATCAACTCGAGAATTATGCTAGATATATTGTTCATCCGATAGTTAAGCACAAATTGTGAGTAACTATCGGTTAAACTCATCATAATTAAGTCAATACTTAATTCATGATCTAAAAGAAAACCCAAAGAGGCTAACCACTCGATGTAGCCATTCATCTTCAGTTCGTACTGCACTAGAGATGTCCCTTTAACCATCTTAGAGTGGAAGAGCAATCACAAAGTCTCGAACCTTTTGGACCTTGCTTGCTCATCAAAAATCTCCCTAAGATGATAGACTATGGTATGAGCATCCATAGCCTCGTGCTGCTTTTGCAGCTCTAATGACATAGTGGCTAGTATAATACAACTAGCCATCTCACTATCATTGAGATGCTTCCTATATGCCCTTCGATCATCATTAGAGGCATTAGCAGCAGGGGGATCGGGAAGTGGTTCTTCTAAGACATAACCAAGCGTCTCGGACTTGAGAACTATTCTCAAGTTCCTGAGCCAGTCAAGGAAGTTTGATCCAATCAACTTGTTAGTTTCCATTAATGATCTTAGATTCACACTAGTACTAATGGTGTTGACTCGGGCAATAGCAACCTTTCATCAAAGAGAGAAAAATTAGAATGTACTTAAATGCATGTCTATAAGGTCTTTAATAATACGCATTATGGCTCCCACTATTTTTCACAAATTCATAACTCTCAATATAAATCCGAGAGAACTCGTAGAGAAATTCTCTTAGTGGGTCGATATCCAATATCCCTAAGAATGACCTTGGGTTTGCCTTACAAGCCACCTTAGTTCAATCGGTAGGTATCGATCATACCAATTGCATCTCTAATGCAACTATCAAATCTAGTGTTATCAACTGTTGATGTGCGCACACTCATTGAGCTATCAACTTTTGACACGTGTACATCTAATGTACACAACCCAACTTCGCCTCTATCTACGTTGATCTTGGGTTTGCCCAACAAACCAACATTTCTAGTTAAAACTGACCCATTAATATGGAAATCCTATTTTTATGGTTCGAACATATCAGTGTAAAGCAGGCTTAGGTTTGCCCAACAATCCTCACCTTAAAAGAACTCTAGTTCTCGCCATATTAAAGGAAGGCATTAGTTTTAATATTCTAAGTGAGGGGTTTGACTAAGGTCTCACCTAACTTAGATGGTCTTATACATATAACTCATATATATATATATATATATATAGTTACTATAACTACATGGCATGATATGGACTACCTAATCAAATTGGGCCTAAGCCCATGACCATCCATCATGCAAGGCCACACATTCTCCTAACCATGCATTCTCTAACGCATATATGTAAACACATCATTTTGATTATAACATCTTATGGATCCTAACATGAAAGCCCAATCCAACACTTGGATCTAATCCCAATCCAACACTTAATTTACTATCTTTCTTTTACTAACTTGGCTAAAATTACTATTGTATGTTATTTTGACTAGAATTAATATTAATCTAATTAACAAGAATTCCTAATTCCATAAATTAATTCATAATTAATTTACCTTAAAATAATTATTTGATGTCCAAAATTAAACAACTTCAATTTTGTCATACATGCCAATTTTTCTAGTCTTATTAGAAAATATATTGTTATACTAAAATTAATTCAAAATTAATTTATATAATTTACCAAAATTTCAAGAACAACAAATCATCATTCCAAGCATCCTAGGTCATTTCATGATGATTAAAATAATTTAGGAATCAACCAAAAATTATTATGATCAACAAAACACCGATAAGACATCAAAAACAACAAATATGACTTCGAAAACTTTTATGGAAATCAAATTTCAAGCAAAATCATTTAGGATTGCATAAATCATCAAATTAACACATTTTTATCACATAAAAATATTTTTAAGGTTCTGGAATCAAAATATAATCATACAAAAAATCAAATAAAATAAATCCCATAATTTCTAAAAAACTGTCCAAATCTAAAAATTATTTAATAATTTAATAATTATACAAATATTACAGAGGCATAAACACATCTTAAATATGTTTACATAATTTTTTCAGAATCAAATTCTACGAAAATCATGTGTAACTTCATCAGTTTAGTCAATAGACATCACATGCCCAGCAGAAAGATAGATTTCATGCATGTTCTTGTAAATTCAAAATTAAATATTTTTGTCACATTAAAAATATTTTTCAATCATACTAAATCATTCACATACATCTTATGAACAGATTGGTGAAAGAAACTTGTGAAAGTCATTTTTCTATAATTAATTTTGAACAAAACATACAGGACCCTAAGCTGTCACAACCATGGAAACAATTTTCACATGTCAAAAAATCTACATCTAACAAGGCACAAGATGGCTCTGATACCACTGTAAGGTTCCAATCATGCATCTCATACATAATATATATC
>JAOTAX010029601.1:0-11539 GCA_025629825.1 Erythroxylum guanchezii
ATTGCAATTCTTGGTATAAATTTATTTTGACCGGTTTCCAAGGATCAATCTTAGGATTGAATGATAAGCCGCGATCATAGATACAAGTCTCGGTTGGTTGCAAAAGGATACAGTCAGTGTCCGGGTATTGATTATCAGAAAACTTTTTTACCGGTCGTTAAACATCCTACTATCAAGGTTGTTCTCTCAGTGGCCCTGACAAAAGGATGGTCATTACACCAAATGGATGTCAACAATGCTTTTCTTCAGGGTCATCTTTTGGAAACGGTGTACATAAAACAAACTCTTGGTTTTGCTCATCGAAACTATCCTTCTCATGTTTGCAAACTTCGTAAGGCCATCTATGGTTTAAAACAAGCCCCACGAGCATGGTACAATGAGCTTTGAAAAGTTCTTATTCAGTATGGGTTCAAGACAAGCTCCAGTAACTCATCTCTTTTTATCTACAAGGTTAGGAATGCAATGATGTATTTTTTGGTCTATGTGGATGACCTCCTCCTCACTGGTAATTCCTCAACTTTGCTTCGCCATTTCATGGACACTATTTCCTCCAGATTTTCTATAAAAAACCTTAGTACACCGAACTATTTTCTTGGCATTGAAATAATTCCGAACAAAAAAGGATTATTTTTGTCACAGCAGCAGTACATTCATGATCTTCTGCACAAGTTCACTATGGCTGAGGCCAAACCTTATGTCACTCCTCTCTGCAGATCTACTGTCTTGAAACTCGATGATGGCACAGCAGTTGTTAATGGGACTCTTTTTTGTAGTATTCTTGGTGCTCTTCAGTATGTAACCATCACAGGACCGGATCTATCATATGCTGTAAACAAGCTCTCCCAATTCATACATAAATCCTTGAAACCCACTTCAAGCAACTCAAGAGGACACTTCGGTATCTGAAACATACTTATGATCATGGTCTACAACTCTACTAATCTAACCATCTTACATTGGATGTCTACAGTGATGCTGATTGGGATGGTAACTTTGAATCCAAGACATCTACCTCTACCTATGTTATATATCTGGGGAATAATCCCATCTCTTGGTATTCAAAACGACAGAGGACCATTGCTTGTTCCTCCACAGAAGTAGAATATTGCGCAGTTGCCAACACGGCTGCCGAAGTTATGTGGCTTCGTAACTTACTGCAGGAGCTCCATGTTAGCCTATCAGACACTCCTACTATTTTCTGTGACAATTTGGGACCTACCTACGTCTGCTTTAAATCAGTCTATCATTTCCGCATGAAACATTTGGAGCTTGACTATCACTTTGTTTGGGAACAAGTTTAACAACATCAGCTTCGGGTGTCACACATTTTTACTCATGATCAAATAGCAGATGCTCACACCAAACCTCTCTCTCGGGCCAAATTTGAACTATTTAGGTTCAAAATGAAGGTCTCTCCATGACACGTCATTTTGCGGAGGCCTGATAAGAATAATAATTTATCTAAATAATATTTAAATTATATTGACTTAGTTAGTTTGTTAAATAGTTGTTACAACAGAATACCAATAAGATAGCAAGTAGTTATATTTGTTACAACAAACTACCAGTATGATAGTAAGTAGTTTGATCTTTTCTACTTGTATAAAATCATAGCTTTATACTTCAATGAAGGCAAGAAAACAACACACCAGATTATTTTGTATCTCTTCATTTGTTAAATCGTTTTATTATCCCTAAATTGTTTCTGGTCATTGTTTTGTTAAGATTGGATATTAATAGAATACAAAAAGACTAGCACACATTATGCTTTTCCTTATGAAAAAAGTAGTCGATCTCATAGGCTAAAATATAAAGATACTTAAACAAACATGTCGGTGCTTGTTAGAGAACAAGTTCACTAACAGACCTAACATGAGAAATCTATTTGGAACATTGTTTGTATATCTATGAAATTCTTATTGCGATGATTGTATAAGTGATCCTTTAACTTGAGATCACCAAAGTTATCTTGTATAGGGATTGCTATGTTTTGATACTACTTATGATATATTTAATCATGGGTCATTTAATCGATAGTCAATGGATATAGCATGAACTATATGGAGGTAGTTGAGTGATCAAAATAGGATTCATCAACCTAAAGTAATTAGGGAAATATTCAGTTGTTCTTGATTAGTATTGAATCAGGAAATCCTTGGCTAATGTAGAATGACATTTTGTAAATAGTTTACAAGTGTCATTAATTGAATCGATAACTAATAACTAAGAACTAATATGATTTGATTCAAAATAGAGTAGATATTAATTCCATGCTCTAGGTCTAATCAGAACATTATATGATGAAATAATTGAATTATATGAAAAAAATAATGCACAGAAAGATTCAAAACTACTTTGACATTCCTAAATATTTAGGTTGTTAGACGTCAATCTTGATCTATGATTATAAATTGTTTGATTGGAGAAATAAAGATAAATTAAAAGGAGTTTTAATTTATCTAATTATAATTATGAATTATAATTATAATTTATAATCATTGCCAACATATTTGGGAAATGGATCTCACATATAGAATGAGTTGAAGAGAGCAAAGTTAATTTAATCAAGTTAAACTTGATTGTAAAGTTTATAAAACTTTATAATTAAATAGGAGATATTTAATAAATAAGATCAATATCAGATATTGAATCTAATTTAGGCATAATTGGTATTTAATTAGAACTATTTGTAACTCTAATTAAAGTTTAATTAAAATTATAATTAAATTTTAATTAAATTACTAAAATGTTCAAAATCTATTATAAATAGGCTTAAGCTCTAATGTAGCTAACACTTCTTATTTCACCCTCTCTATAAGAGTTACAGAGTTCTCTCAACTCATTATGTGGATACAATTAGAGACCAAACATTTGTCTGGCTACGGTGGTTGAGACGATCGGTTTTGAAAAGGTTCAAGATACGATAAAAATATGATTAAGCTTCGGAATAAGGTACGAATTTAGATTCACATGTTATTATGATTATGTGCTAATCATTTTATATAATTAAATTGATCTTGATTTTCAGGAAACCAATTTGCAAAAAAATTTTGTAATTATTCAGCTGTGGTCAGGATTAGATTCCGTCCCGATTTCCTAACAATTTCTCTTTTATTTTAGGATACACAAAAGTTTGAGTGTGTAAATAATTATAAAGTGGGGTGTTCATATTTTCTTGTATAGTGAAACTCGTTGTTTGAATCTTCAACTCGGAATTAAAACCCAAAAAAGAAAATATCACTATGAACCTAATCTTATTGTAACCTTTAACTATTTATAAATAAAGTTCTAATGTTTTGAAATCCACAACCGTTAATCCAATAAAAATAAGGAAATGTTAATTATTTGCGCAAACTAACGTTTCATATGTTTCTAAAAATACCAATATTTATTAAATATATTCATAGTTAGAGTGGTTAATATAGCTTGCAAAGTTTAACTTCAAATGGTAGATATTTCAATCCCTTGTATGTATTCAAATGAGCAAGCACTAAGGTGAACCGTTTGATATTAAGTATCACTTTAAGAGCTTAATAGACATCAAAGAGATATTTGTAAAATGAATAGAGAAAATCTCCTCGATTCAATTTCCAATTGTCTTGATCTTGTTTATCATATTAAAACTCCTGAAGATTTTATATTGTTAAGGCTATCCTTTCTTTTAAAGTGGGATAGTGTTCAATCATTAATACAATACTTCAAACAATTCAATAGGGGCTTCAGTTTGTTTGGGAAGTAGGTTAGCGTCCAGTGGGATTCGAGTCTGACTCTCAGCTTGCTATCCATCTTATTAACTCATCTAGTTCGGGTCACCACCTACTTAGAGCTCTGATAAAGGATTGTCGGGCTCTGATTAAACATAATTGGGAGTGTCATATAAGACAAATCTATTGTGAGACAAAATTCAAACAGGTGTTCAACAGAGATCTTGAATATTCAATATGAGATTGTTGTCGTGTAGAGCTATCTGCCCTTCTTGAGGCGGACTTGATCAGTGTTGGTTTTAATCCTTAGTTGTTTGTTTCATTTCCGATGTAAAAAAAAAAAAAAGTCACCCAACTTAATGTCATATGAAAATTGATGGTAAAAGAATTTTGTCCATAAAATAAGGTTTTTTGTGTTATAATTTTAGGATTTAGCTTATAAGTGGTAGTTTTTGACCAAATTGTTACATATTGCAAATCACATGAATCGAATAATGATAGATATATAATTAATTCATCACAAAATTGGTTAATTCTTGTACCATATTTAGGTTAACTTTTACTATGTATTTTGAAAATGTTCCCTATGACTTGAATATAATTTTAGAGAAACAAGCAATTTAATAATTAATAAAAATATTTTATTAATATTTTACTGTAACCTTATAAAATTGGCAATTAGTACAATACTATGACTGAAAGCGTTTTATATTAATTATTTGTCTATTTCTCACTAAATAAATAGATAATATGTAAACTTGATCACCAATATAATGTGATTAAAGTTGCCTGTTCAATTAATCAAACTACAGAGATTTCTAAAAATATAAAACTAAACGAAGGATTATAAAGAAGTTGTATGGACTGTTATAGTCAAATTATTATTCTCAGGTCCTACTTGTTAGGGATCGAAATCGAGAAAGATAAGCTGTTGGTATAGCATGTAAAGCTAGTTTCTTAAAGGTACCTAATAGGACATCATTCATGAAGTAAAATATAGGTCAATCCAATATTTCGAATACCTTACCGAATTTGGTACTGGATTAAATTTTAGTACGGTATTATATCGGTACTAATTAATATTAAGTATCGTATTAAGTAATTTTTTAAAATTATAAAATAATTCCTAAATTTTTTTAAATATTGCAAAATAATTATTCAATATTGTACTGTATAATTTAAACCAATCTTATCTCAAAAAATTATAATAATAGAAATTTAAAATGAAAATAATTTATTTATTTATAATATTATTTTCACATATTTCACATATAAATAATAACCACATTAATATAAAAAGATTATTTTATCATCATAGAAATATAAAATTAAGAACAATACAAAGCATTTAAAATAATACAATTTTATCATATAATAAATAATAATTACATCAAAATATCAAATAAAAAGAATAATTATTTTCAATAATAAAATATAATTTATATCTTAATATTTAATTTTCAATAATAAAAAATATTTTTCATCTTAATATGATATTGTTATTAATAATAAAATATTGTTATATTTATATTAACAATTTAAAAAAGAAATACAAAAATTTGAGGATTCTTAATTTTCATTTTAACATATTTTTAATTATTCTTTGTAAAAAAATAACTATAATTTACAAAAATTTGAGGCTTCTTAATTTTCATTTTAACATATTTTTAATTATTCTTTGTAAAAAAAATATAACTATTATTTAATATATGAATTTAAATATTATATTATTAATAATAAAAAGAGATGATGATGATAAGAAGAGAGAGTGAGAGTGTGAGATAAAAAATAAAGAGAGGAAGAAGAAGGTAGCAAAGTCAGTTGGGGGAGGAGAAATTTTTTTAAAATTTTCATATTTTGAAAAAATGTCTATGATATTTTTAAAGCGAAACAGGCCGATATAAATCGGCATCTAAACTCAATACCAAAACATCTTATTTTATATCATTTTCCGGCTAGTGGGATACAAAATTCATTACAATGGGTTTAATCTCCTTGAAAAGCAAACAACTATTCATGAATAGTAGAAGTTTAAATGTGTAGATTTAAAATAAATGTCATAATAAAAAATATCTAAGGACTCAAGTTAAAAAGAGCAATTTATTTAATAGTATAGTTTTGTTAGATTTATATGTATTTATAAGAAAAAGTACAAGAGTATTCATGCGTATACCATGTTGCATATATGTTGAGTCCAATTTAGCCACGATGAAAAAGAAAAGAAAGAACTCCAAAAATATAGCTACATGTAGCCAGTCTCATAATTAGTCCAAATTGAAAAGATACTGCAATAGTTGATTATAGGACGACATTGGCTGGAGAAATTCTTGCTAATAACAGCTTGTAGCTGGAGCAGATGCATATTGTCTGTCCACAACCTCAATTAGCTTGTTGGCTATGGCACTAGCATAAAGACTAGATCCTTCATATATCTGCCACAACAAAAAGTACATATGTTCCATCAAGGCCATTGTTACATCTTCTACTTCAGGCAAACTATAACCACGGACTGAATATACAGATAAAGAAGGGCAACAAATTACCAACCTTGGTATTGAACAAGAAGCTGTAGTGATCACCAATATGGCCACCTGCAACATGGTGGAGATCCAACCGGAGCTCATCAAGGACCTTGGACACGAACAGCAAGCAATTGATCTTCTTTCGTTGAACTACTTTGATGGTGACTTCATCTTCAACAATTCTGACATCTACCTCAGTATCCTTAGACTTCCTCTGAAGCCATGAACTCCTTAGCGATCCATTGAAGGATTGCTGTGAATCTGCAAGAGGGTTCGTGCAAGTAATTACAGAGCTATCAACGTCCCCTGTAGCGTCCTCTTCAGTCTTGTGCCTCTTGGTCCTTTCTCTGCTGTATCTCTTTTTCTCAACCAGTAATTTCAGCTCACTAACAGTTCTGAGTAGCTCTTTTATATAATCAATCGCATCTCTCACCACAGATGCTCTATCACTCTTTCGGAAACAAATATGAAACGGAGAAGGCAATAATGAACAAACAAAAAGAACTTAGATATCCCTATAAAATCGCATTTGAAATACGCGAGTAACTGAGAAAGTACTTAAAAGGAGGTACCTTGGTAGGATTAGGAACCAAATTTCGCAAGACCATATACTTATCATTCATGTGTTTTCTTCTCTGATGCTCGGTAACAAAATGCTTGATTCCTTTTCCACCTTTTCTACCTTTACCTGCAAAAGCTTCTTCCCTAGAGAACTCCAGGACTCCATCGTCAAATTGTTGAGAACCATCAGCATCATGATAAAGACTTCCTGATCCACTTACATCTCTGATCAGCTCTTCCCCACCACCGAAAAAAGAACCGCCCTGCGACTGTGTCACGGTGTAGCCATTTGGTTGTAGGGACTGAAACAACTCTCTAAATGAAGGAGCTGGTTGTGGTGGAAGGTTCAAATGGAGAAGATGGTCGTAGAGAACAGACGATGAAGAGCTAGAGTCCGCGACCGCAAGGTGATCACCCATCAAGCCCAAGGAAGGTCTGGACGAATTTGGAAGCAAAGAAGAAGCTGAACATCTTGGCAAGTGCAAGAGATTGATAAGGTCTGGTGTAGGAGTGTAGGGCGGTTCTTGCATTGAAGAAAGATTGAAGCTTTGGTGGATGCTTCCAGTACTACTGTCTTGCATTTCTTGAATGTTGTTAGGGTCCCAGTTGGAGTGTTCATAGGAGAGTGTTTGATGATTTGGGGAGTCCTGCATGAGATGTGCATTGAAAGCTAGTTGATGCTGGAGTTGGATGGAAAGCTCCTCTGCAGAGACCCTGAGATTTTCTTCGAAATTGTTATGGTTACTATGGGTGGTTCCAACGGCCATAAGTGGCGGCAGACCTTGGCAGAGTTCACCGTCGACGCCTTCTTGAATGGTGAGAGGAATTTGAGGATCAAAGCATCCAGCTTCTTCATACATCTTGCTCATCATTTTCTTTGTTCCTTCGGATACCAAGAGGAAAAGCACATGTTTGTGGTCTTACAAAGAGGAAAGTTTTAAGTACCTAAAGACTAGGAAATATCAGTTGAAGAAACAAAATTTTAAAAAAAAAGGGAAGTTGGAGTGAAACCAATTGTGGAGGGTTGGAGATGCATGAATTATGTATGACCAGAAAAGAAAGAAGATTGTTATGGGATGATTTGCTGGGACTCCATTGCGTTTAAAAAATCAAAATGATTTATTTTAAATATTAAATGAAAAAAATATGATAAGTCAATTAAACAGTGCTCAATAACTATGATTTGTATTGAATATGAATTTTGGACATTTATTTTATGCTTTTTTTTCCTTTATGACGGATTTACCTTTAATTCCATATAAGGAATTATGATCCCAAGTTACCATAATTTGGCTACATTAGGGATTGGTGGTGGGTGCATGTGTTTTTTTTTTTAATTTTCATTTTTTATAATTACGAGTTGTCGGTTAATTAGAAGGAAAGTAGAGCAATCACGCATTTGGCTTTGTTTACGTCAGAGAAGGGTAGCTTTTGGGAGGTCAAACAGAAAAATACCACCTTATCAAAAATAAATATTATTATGCCTAATGAAGCTTTCCTCTTCGACAACAGAAAGAAGATGGTGCTCGGTAATGGTAGTAGTCTAAAAGGGGAAGCATCTTCCTAGGCAAGTCATGCGAAGCGTGTGATCTCATTCGGATTAGAAAACACGTAGACCTTCCTTCTTCTAGTTTGTTTCTAGTCATGTAGTTTTTATGCATTACCTTTTTAATATGATCGCCCTGTTAGTTTGTAACAAATTCTCATAATTATACTGATTTCCTATTTGAATCCTTTTACTGTAAGTGTTTAATTTACTAATTTTCTACGACCACTCCCAACTATTTCTTAGATGTATTACTTCGTAACAAAGAGTTGGCGATAATGAGTAAAAACAAAATTCTATGTAACAAATTAGATAGGAGGTAAATTATTTACTTCATTCTACCTCCTCTCTTCTACTCTTAAATCAGCCACTAGAGATTATTTTTGAGAAGGAAGACGCATAATATTAAGATAAACATTGAACTTTTAATAAATAGTAAAATTAGCGGTGGATAAGAATATGGGATCGGCATTCGTCTCATATTAATCGAAAAGATTTTTAAGTAAAGTAGTTTCAATTGGGTAGGCACTAAACTTGTGACAAGTAAAAATAAAGTTTTAGTGTTGTTAAGTATTTATGAAAATAGAGTTCCAATGATATTAAGCATATGTAGAAATAAAGCTTCATTTTACTTAAACTTCTTACATGTAATTTCAGGTTATAAATACCTTGACAAGAGTTTTGTAAAATAGAACCTTTGGGAGATTGAGAAGGTTGTTATT
This sequence comes from Erythroxylum guanchezii, assembly GCA_025629825.1. Classification (NCBI taxonomy): domain Eukaryota; kingdom Viridiplantae; phylum Streptophyta; class Magnoliopsida; order Malpighiales; family Erythroxylaceae; genus Erythroxylum; species Erythroxylum guanchezii. The sequence goes on from JAOTAX010029601.1 coordinate 9,056, forward strand.
ATACTTCTCCTTATATCATCTTTCTCATAATAATAAAATAAATATATCTCTTTACCCGTAGACGTAAGTCACATATTGGCAAAACCATTGATATTTTTTATTTCATTTATGTTCTTCCCATATTGCTTCCGTTTACTCAATAATTAGTATTAAAGCATAGGTTTTGTTGTTAAGATGTCTTTTCATAAGTTTGATATTGAAAAATTCAATGAATTGAATGATTGTACCTATGAAAAGTGAAGATGAAGGTCGTTCTTATTCAATATAAATGCACAATAGTGCTAAAAAAAGAAGGAAAAGCTACCAGAGAATTTAGGAGCATTCGATAAGGAAGAGATTATGTCAAAGGTGCACAATGCAATACTATGGAAGTTGGGTAATGATGTCCTAAAAATTGTGGTCGGTGAAATAATCATTGCTTCGTAATAGAAACAAATAAACACTTAGGAATCATTTGTATACCTTAAAGATAACAAAAAGTACAGAGGTGAAAGTTCATATTGACAGTTTTAATTGGATCATCTTGGAATTACAAGGTATTGGGACTAAAATTGAGGATAGGGATCAAGGTATAATCCTTTTATGTTCCCTTTCCAATTTATATGATAATTTTATTGATACCATATTGTATGGTAAAGAGACAAATTTTTTTAAAAAATAAAAGAGACAATTTTTTCAATGATGTTAAGCATGTTTTGCAGTCCAAAGAATTGAAAAAAAAAAGGTATATAACATACATGAAGGTGGATCAGATATAAGTCTAGTTGTTAGCAGAGGAAAAAACAAAGAAAAGGGTTTATTACAAAAAAAAATTATCAACCTTTATTTAATTTTATCATTATAATTCAAATGTTAAAATGATAATAAAATATTTATACTTTCAACTTTTTTTAAATATAGCCTAACGATAGTATCGTCTAAAGTTGCTAACGCAAAAAGCCACATAAGACATAAATTTAAACACAATTGATAATAATGGATTTGATGTTACACATCAAACTTAATTTGAGAACTTGTGTCTCTATCCTTTATAAACACATCAATGGACATGGACTCCGAAGCAATAGATGAGGAAGAATCCCTGGAAGTTTTAGGGCTTAAAGGTGGCGACGAGTTAAAAGAGAAGCAAACTGTCGATTACAACAAAGACCATGAGTAAAATAAGGAGGCTTTAAATGTTACAGGTACAGGCCCCTATCTACTAACGTTCAATGTCAAATAAATACAAGGGACTCAAAAGGGAACTGATTTATAAAACCGTTAATCATAGACATATCACTCGATGACATTTGATAAGCAACAAAATTTTCTATTCTCACAAAAGGTCAGACAGGAAAAGATATAGGATTATTTTATTACACTTTTGTCTTTTAGTTTAAAATACAATAAATATTGTTTGGTTGAGTTTCTATTTTTTATTTTTTATTTTTGGTTTTGGTTTCTTCTTATTTTCATAACTTATAAAATTATAAAAAGTGATTTTGGTTTTTTGTTTCTAGTTTTTTATTAATATGATTTTACTAACTAAATTAATTATATTTAATTATTCAATATTAACTACTAATAAGAATTATAAATGATATAATTTTATTTAATTTACTTTTTCTTATATTTAATTTATAATTTAAATTAAGAATTATTTTAAAAATTAAAAAATTTAGTTGTTTTTTAATAAAGGTAATTCATTGAATGAAATAAATGGAAATACAAATTGACTCAAAAGGCCAGCACAGAACTGTTGTAAATAACATCTAGCTTAAACACCTTGGGATTAGTTATTACAAGGCAAAGATTGAACAAAAGATATTAGAAAGGAAGATGAATTGCCAAGCTTAGATTGTCATCAAAATAGTCCAAGAGATTTTCCATTCCATGAGGATTTTGTTGCTGAATTTGTGCTTGTCTTTGTATAACTGAAAGTGCATTGTGATACTGTCGATAGTGCTCCTTAAAAGGTCATGTGGAGAGTTGTAATGGATCTGAAAGTTTTGTTATGTATGCAATGGCTACGAAAACTAACCATCAATCCCCTTCATGCATATGCTTGATTTGAGTGCTCCATATTGTAATATCAGACCAAATAATTGGAAGATCATTTATACCATAATGTGCCATTATAGATTTCCATACTGTAGTTGAATAGGAGCAAGAGAAGAACAAATGGTTATGAGATTTATCTTGGGTTTTGCACAAGCTTCACCAATTTAGGATTTACAAATATTTACTAATCCTCTATAGTAGCCAGCTTTAGTTTGAATGCTTGCTATAGAGTATATGTAACATCCCAGATCACCCGCTTACAGATATTGTCCACTTTGGGCCTTGACCCTTTGGCACACAAACTCTGTCTCTAAAGACTAATAACCCATCTTCTCTCAGTCTGAATCCTTCACTCTTATAGGATGGTAATTTCTCCTGAATGACTTTTAACTCGGGATCGTCAACCTGTGATCTCCTAATCTCGTCAAGTAATGTAGGCCGAAC
>JAOTAX010029636.1:0-11537 GCA_025629825.1 Erythroxylum guanchezii
ATATGCCTTTCTTTATTTATTCATAAAGTCTGTACACAACTTTGTACAAAACACGCTAAAGGCGATTGCCTTTAGGGAACTACTCTAACACGAACGTGGCCGAACATGATCAAACAAGGCTATAATACACGAGTTTTTGATGGCAAACTGACAAATCGTGACCGACTACGGCTTGTTTCCACTATTTTGTCCCTACATAATACGACTGAACATGGCCGTAGCAAGTGACCAACTACGGCTATAATACATGAGTTTTTGATGGTAAACTGGCAAATCGTGACCGACTACAGCTTGTTTCCGCTCTTTGGTCATTACAGAGTATGACCGAACATGGTCGAACAAGGCCATAATAAAACGAGTTTTTGATGGGAAACTGGCAAATAGTGACCAACTAGGGCTTGTTTATGCTATTTTGTCATTATAGAGTATGGTTGAACTATGACCGAACAAGGCTATAATACACGGTTTTTTGAATGGAAACAGGCAAGTCGTGACCGACTACGGCTTGTTTTCGCTATTTTGTCATTACAAAGTATGTCAGAACATGGCCGAATAAGGCTGAACATAACCGAACATGGCCAAGCAAGGCTGTAATAAATGAGTTTTTGATGGGAAATTGGCAATCGTGACCGACTCCAGCTTGTTTCCGCTATTTTGTCATTACAGAGTATGACCGAAAATGGCCGAACATGACCGAACACGGCCAAACATGGCCGAACAAGGCTATAATACACGAGTTTTAGATGGGAAACTGGCAAATCGTAACTGACTGCGGCTTGTTTCCGCTATTTTCTCCCTACATAATGCGACCGAAACTGACCGATCATGGGACCTAGGCTATAGTACTTGAGTTTTTGATGGTAAACTGGCAAATTGTGACCGACTAGGACTTGTTTTCGCTATTTTGTCATCACAGAGTATGCCCGGTCACGATTTGCCAGTTTCCCATCTAAAACTCGTGTATTATAGCCTTGTTCGACCATTTTTGGCTATGTTCACTCATGTTCGATCATGCTCTGTAATGACAAAATAGCGAAAACAAGCCCTTGTTTTCGCTATTTTGTGATTACAAAGTATGAACGAACATGGGACATAAGCTATAATACACGAGTTTTTAATGGAAAACTGGCAAATTGTGACCTACTAGGGCTTGTTTTTGCTATTTTGTCATTACAGAGTATGACCGAAAATGGCCGAACGTGGCCGAACATGGCCAAGCAAGGCTATAATACATGAGTTTTTGATGGTAAACTGGGAAATCGTGACCGACTGCGCCTTGTTTCCACTATTTTGTCCTTAGAGAGAATGACCGAACATGGCCATAGCAAGTGCCCACTGTCCAAACCTGTTCGACCGACGTTGTCGATCATGGGACCTATGCTATAATACACAAGTTTTTCATGGGAAACTCGCAAATTGTGTCCGACTAGGGCTTGTTTCCGCTATTTTGGCCATGTTTGGTCATGTTCGGCCATGTTCGATCATACTCTGTAATGACAAAATAGGGAAAACAAGCCCTTGTTTTCGCTATTTTGTGATTACAAAGTATGACCGAACGTGGTCGAACATGGCCGAACAAGGCTATAATACACGACTTTTTATGGGACCTAGGTTTGGCCCCTACCCGGTCGTGTATTATAGCCTTGTAGCACGATTTGACATATTCGGCCATGTTTGGTCATACTCTGTAATGACAAAATAGCGAAAACAAGCCCTAGTAAGTCACGATTTGCAAGTTTCCCATCAAAAACTCGTGTATTATAGCCTTATTCGGCCATGTTCGGCCACGTTCGGTCATGTTCGATCATTACAGAGTATGACCTCTAGTAGGTCATGATTTGCCAGTTTCCCATCAAAAATTCGTGTATTACAGCCTTGTTCGGCCACGTTCGGCCATGTTCGGCCACGTTCGGTCATACTTTGTAATGACAAAATAGTGGAAACAAGTTCTAGTCGGTCACGATTTGCCAGTTTCCCATCAAAAACTCGTGTATTATAGCCTAGTTCCCATGATCGATTTGCCAGTTTTATAGCTATGGCCATGTTCGGTCGTATTATATAGGGACAAAATAGCGGAAACAAGCCATAGTCGGTCAAGATTTGCCAGTTTCCCATCAAAGACTCGTGTATTATAGCCTTGTTCGGCCACGTTAGGTCATACTTTGTAATGACAAAATAGCGGAAACAAGCCCTAGTTGGTCACAATTTGCCAGTTTCCCATCAAAAACTCGTGCATTATAGCCTAGGTCCCATGACCGGCAATGTCAGTCGACCAGGTTGGGGCCGTGGGCACTTGCTATGGCCATGTTCGGTCGCATTATGTAGGGACAAAATAGTGGAAACAAGCCGCAGTCGGTCACGATTTGCCAGTTTCCTATCAAAAACTCGTGTATTATAGCCTTGCTCGGCCATGTTTGGCCGTGTTCAGCCACGTTCGGCCATTTTTGATGGGAAACTGGCAAATCGTGTATGACCGAACATGGCCGAACAAGGCTATAATACATGAGTTTTTCATGGGAATCTGGCAAATTGTGACCGACTGCGGCCATGTTCCGTCATACTCTTTTCGGGAATATGTTCGGTCATACTCTGTAATGACAAAATAGCAGAAACAAGCCCTAGTCGGTCACGATTTATCAGTTTCCCATCAAAAACTCGTGTATTACAGCCTTGCTCAGCCATGTTCGGCCACGTTCGACCATGTTCGGTCATACTCTGTAATGACAAAATAGCGAAAACAAGCCCTAGTTGGTCACGATTTGCTAGTTTCCCATCAAAAACACTTGTATTATAGCCTTGCTCGACCATGTTCGGCCATGTTCGGGCACGTTCGGCCATTTTTGATGGGAAACTGGCAAATGGTGTATGACCGAACATGACCGAACAAGGCTATAATACACGAGATTTTGATGGGAAATTGGCAAATCGTGACCGACTGCGGCCATGTCTGGTCATACTTTGTTCGGGACTATGTTCGGTCATACTCTATAATGACAAAATAGCAGAAACAAGCCCTAGTCGGTCATGATTTGTCAGTTTCTCATCACAAACTCGTGTATTATAGCCTTGCTAGGCCATGTTCTGCCATGTTCAGCCACGTTCGGCCATGTTCAGTCATACTCTGTAATGATAAAATAGCGAAAACAAGCCCTAGTTGGTCACGATTTGCCAGTTTCCCATCTAAGACTCGTGTATTATAGCCTAGGTCCCATGATAGGCAATGTCGGTCCACCAGGTTGGGGCCGTGGGCACTTACTACGTCGGCAACATCGGTCGACCAGGTAGGGGTCGTGGGCACTTGCTACGGCCATGTTTTTGATTATGTTCGGCTATGTTCGGCCATGTTCGGTCTTACTCTGTAATGACAAAATAGCAAAAACAAGCCCTAGCAGGTCACGATTTGCCAGTTTCCCATCAAAAACTCGTGTATTACAAGCCCTAATAGCGAAAACAAGCCTTAGTAGGTCACGATTTGCCAGTTTCCCATCAAAAACTCGTGTATTACAAGCCCTAATAGCGAAAACAAGCCCTAATAGCGAAAACAAGCCGCAGTCGGTCACGATTATAATACACGAGTTATATTAATACTAACTCCAAAATTTAAACTACACGACATGGAAGTATTAGGATCATTTTCTCTTTAGTGCACTCCTTGGTGTAATGCTAGGATCATCTTTTCTTTAGTGCACTCCATTTTGTAATGCTACGATCATCTTCCCTTTAGTGCACTCTTTAGTGAAATCTCTTTTTACCTCTCTAAACTCTTTTTAGTTGCACTAATACAGATTAAGAGGTATGGAAAACTTTTGAACATAACTATACTAGACCTGATAATTTGGTAACTTGTAGTTTGTAGGGATTGGAAACTCGTGTATTATAGCCTAAGCCATGTTCGTTCGACTAGGGCTTGTGGCCGAACGTGGCCGAATGTGGCCGAACATGGGCAAGCAAGGCTATAATACACGAGTTTTAGATGGGAAACTGGCAAATTGTGACCAACTAGGCCTTGTTTCCGCTATTTAGTCATTACAAAATATGACCGAACATGGCCGAACATAGCCGAACATAATCAAAAACATGGCCGAGCAAGGCTATAATGCATGAGTTTTTGATGCGAAACTGGCAAATCGTGATCGACTAGGGCTTGTTTCCGCTATTTTGCCATTACAGAGCATGACGGAACATGGCCGAACATGGCCGAACAAGGCTATAATACACGAGTTTTTGATGGGAAACTGGCAAATCGTGACCCACTAGGGCTTGTTTCCGCTATTTTGTCCCTGCATAATGTGAGGGAACATGACCGTAGCAAGTGCCCACGTCCCCAACCTGGTCGACCGATGGTGCCGATCATGGGACCTAGGCTGTAATACACGAGTTTTTGATAGGAAACTGGCAAATTGTGATCGAGCAAGGCTATAATACACGAGTTTTTTATGGGAAACTGGCAAATCATGACCTACTAGGGATTGTTTTCGCTATTTTGTCAATACAAAGTATGACCGAACATGGCCAAACATGGCCGAGCAAGGCTATAATACACGAGTTTTTGGGGGGAAACTGGAAAATCGTGACCGACTACGGCTTGTTTCCGCTATTTTGTCATTACAAAGTATGACCAAACACGGCCCAACATGGCCGAGCAAGGCTACAATACATGAGTTTTTGATGGGAAACTAGCAAATCGTGACCAACTAGGGCTTGTTTTCCCTATTTTGTCATTACAAACTATGACCAAACATGGCCGAACATGGCCAAACATGGCCGAGCAAGACTATAATACACGAGTTTTTGATGGGAAACTAGCAAATTGTGACCAACTAGGGCTTGTTTTAGCTGTTTTGTCATTACAAAGTATGACCGAACATAGCCGAACATGGCTAAACATGGCCAAGCAAGGCTATAATACACGAGTTTTTGATGGGAAACTAACAAATCGTGATCGACTGGGCTTGTTTCCGCTATTTTGTCGCTACAAAGTACGACCGAACATGGCCGTAGCAAGTGCCCAGGGCCTCAACTTGGTCTACCGACGTTGCCGATCATGGGACCTAGGCTATCATACACGAGTTTTTTATGGGAAACTGGCAAATCGTGATCGACTAGGGCTTGTTTCCGCTATTTTGTCATTACAGAGTATGTCCGAACATGGCCGAACTTGGCCGAACATGGCCGAACATAACCGAACATAGCCGAGCATGGCCAAACATGGTCGAGCAAGGCTATAATACATGAGTTTTTTATGGGAAACTAGCAAATCGTGACCTACTAGGGCTTATTTCCGCTATTTTTTCATTACAAAGTATGACCAAACATGGCCGAACATGGCCGAACATGGCCGAACAAGGCTATAATACACGAGTTTTTGATGGGAAACTAGCAAATCGTGACCAACTAGAGCTTGTTTTCGCTATTTTGTCATTACAAAGTATGACCGAACATGGCCGAACATCGCCGAACATGGCCAAATATGGCCGAGCAACGCTATAACAAACGAGTTTTTTATGAGAAACTGGCAAATCGTGACCGACTAGGGCTAGTTCTCGCTATTTTGTCATCACAAAGTATGACCGAACATGGCCGAACGTGGCCGAACATGGCTAAACATGGCCGAGCAAGGCTACAATACACGAGTTTTTGAGGGGAAACTGGCAAATCGTGACCGACTACGGCTTGTTTCCGCTATTTTGTCATTACAAAGTATGACCAAACACGGCCGAACATGGCCGAGCAAGGCCATAATAAACGAGTTTTTGATTGGAAACTAGCAAATCGTGACCAACTAGGGCTTGTTTTCGCTATTTTGTCATTACAAAGTATGACCGAACATGGCCAAACATAGCCGAACATGGCCAAACATGGCCGAGCAAGGATATAATACACGAGTTTTTTATTGTAAACTTCCAAATCGTGGCCGACTGCGGCTTGTTTCCGCTATTTTGTCCCTACATAATACAATCGAACATGACCGTAGCAAGTGCCCACGGGCCCAACCTGGTCAACAGACGTTACCGATCATGGGACCTAGGCTATAATACACGAGTTTTAGATGGGAAACTGGCAAATCGTGACCAACTAGGGCATGTTTCCGCTATTTTGTCATTACAGAGTATGATCGAAAATGGCCGAACGTAGTCGAACATGGCTGAAAAAGGATATATTACATGAGTTTTTTTATGGCAAACTGGCAAATCGTGACCAACTATGGCTTGTTTTCGCTATTTTGTCATTACAAAGTATGACCAAACATGGCCGAACATAGCCAAAAATGGCCGAGTAAGGCTATAATACACGAGTTTTTGATGGGAAATTGGCAAATATTGACAGACTGCGACTTGTTTCCGCTATTTTGTCCCTACATAATGCGACCGAACATGGCCGTAGCAAGTGCCCATGGCCCCAACCTGGTGTACCGACGGTGCCGATCATGGGAACTAGGCTATAATACACGAGTTTTAGATGGGAAACTGGCAAATCGTGACCGACTAGGGCTTGTTTCCGCTATTTTGTCATTACAGAGTATGACCGAAAATGGTCGGACGTGGCCGAACATGGTCGAGCAAGGCTATAATATAAGAGTTTTTGATGGGAAACTGGCAAATCGTGACCGACTACAGCTTGTTTCCGTTATTTTGTCCCTACATAATGTGACCGAACATGGCCGTAGCAAGTGCTCAGGGCCCCAACTGGGTCGACCGATGTTGCCGATCAGGGGACCCACGCTATAATACACAAGTTTTTGATGGAAAACTGGCAAATCGTGACCGACTAGGGATTGTTTCCGCTATTTTTTCATTACAAATTATGACCGAACATGATCAATAATGGTCGAACATGACCGAACATGGCCGAACATGGCTATAATACACGAGTTTTTGATGGTAAACTGGCAAATCGTGACCTACTAAGGCTTGTTTCCGCTAGTTTGTCCCTACATAATATGACCGAACATGGCTGAACATGGCTATAATACACAAGTTTTTGATGGGAAACTGACAAATCGTGACCAACTAGGGCTTGTTTCTGCTATTTTGTCATTACAGAGTATGACCGAAATTGGCCGAACGTGGCTGAACATGGCCGAACATGGACGAACAAGGCTATAATACACATGTTTTTGATGGGAAACAGGCAAATCGTCACCTACTAAGGCTTGTTTTCACTATTGTGTCATTACAGAGTATGACCGAACATGGCCGAACATAGCCGAACAACGCCGAACATGGCCGAGCAAGGCTATAACCCACAAGTTTATGATGGGAAACTGGCAAATCGTGACCGACTGCAACCTGCTTTCGCTATTTTGTCCCTACATAATACGACCGAACATGGCCGTAGCAAGTGCCCACGGCCACAACCTGGTGGACCGACGGTACTGATCATGGGACCTAGCCTATAATACACGAGTTTTAGATGGGAAACTGGCAAATCGTGACCGACAGCGGCTTGTTTCCGCTATTTTATCATTACAAAGTATGACCGAACATGGCCGAACATGACCAAACATGGTCGAACATGGCCGAACAAGGCTATAATAAATGAGTTTTTGATGGTAAACTGGCAAATCGTGACCGACTGCGACTTGTTTCCGCTATTTTGTACCTACATAATACGACTGAAGATGGTCGTAGCAAGTGCCCACGGTGCCAACCTGGTGGACTGATGTTGCCGATCATGGGACCTAGGCTATAATACACGAGTTTTTGATGGAAAACTGGCAAATCGTGACCTACTACGGCTTGTTTTCGCTATTTTGTCACTTTAGAGTATGACCGAACATGGCCGAACATAACCGAACATGGCCAAACATGGCCGAACAAGGCTATAATACAGGAGTTTTTGATGGTAAACTGGCAGATTGTAACCGACTGCGGCTTGTTTTTGCTATTTTGTCCCTATATAATACGACCGAACATGGCCGTGGCAAGTGCCCATGGCCACAACCTAGTTGACCGACGGTGCCGATCATGGGTCCTAGGATATAATACACGAGTTTTGGATGGGAAACTGGCAAATCGTGACCGACAGCGGCTTGTTTCCATTATTTTGTCATTACAAAGTATGACCGAACATGGCCGAACTTGACCGAACATGGCCGAACATGACCGAACAAGGCTATAATACACGAGTTTTTGATGGTAAACTGGCAAATCGTGACCAACTGCGGCTTGTATTCCCTATTTTGTCATTACAAAGAATAACAGAACATGGCCGAACGTGACCAAACATGGCCGAACATGGCTATAATACACGAGTTTTTGATGGTAAACTGGCAAATCGTGACCTTCTAAGGCTTGTTTCCGCTAGTTTGTTCCTACATAATATGACCGAACATGGCCGAACATGGCTATAATACACAAGTTTTTGATGGGAAACTAAGAAATCGTGACCAACTAGGGCTTGTTTCTGCTATTTTGTCATTACAGAGTATGACCGAAAATGGCCGAACGTGGCTGAACATGGCCGAACATGGACGAAGAAGGCTATAATACACGTGTTTTTTATGGGAAACAGGCAAATCGTCACCTACTAAGGCTTGTTTTCACTATTTTGTCGTTACAGAGTATGAACGAACAGGGTCGAACATAGCCGAACAAGGCCAAACATGGCCGAGCAAGGCTATAACACACAAGTTTATGATGGGAAACTGGCAAATCGTGACCGACTGCAACTTGCTTTCGCTATTTTGTCCATACATAATACGACCGAACATGGCCGTAGCAAGTGCCCACTGCCACAACCTGGTGGACCGATGGTGCTGATTATGGGACCTAGCCTATAATACACGAGTTTTAGATGGGAAACTGGCAAATCGTGACCAACAGCGGCTTGTTTCCACTATTTTGTCATTACAAAGTATGAACGAACATGGCCGAACATGACCGAACATGGTCGAACATGGCCGAACAAGGCTATAATAAACGAGTTTTTGATGGTAAACTGGCAAATTGTGACCGACTGCGGCTTGTTTCCGCTATTTTGTACCTACATAATACGACCGAAGATGGTCGTAGCAAGTGCCCACGGCGCCAACCTAGTGGAATGATGTTGCCGATCATGGGACCTAGGCTATAATACACGAGTTTTTGATGGGAAACTGGCAAATGCTGACCTACTAGGGCTTGTTTTCGCTATTTTGTCATTATAGAGTATGACCGAACATGGCCGAACATAGCCGAACATGGCCAAACATGGTCGAATAAGGCTATAATACACGAGTTTTTTATGGTAAACTGGCAGATCGTAACCGACTGCGGCTTGTTTTTGCTATTTTGTCCCTACATAATACGACCGAACATGGCCGTAGCAAGTGCCCATGGCCACAACCTAGTTGACCGATGGTGCCGATTATGGGACCTAGGATATAATACACGAGTTTTGGATGGGAAACTGACAAATCGTGACCGACAACGGCTTGTTTCCGTTATTTTTGTCATTACAAAGTATGACCGAACATGGCCGAACATGACCGAACAAGGCTATAATACACGAGTTTTTGATGGTAAACTGGCAAATCGTGACCTACTAGGGCTCGTTTCTGCTATTTTGTCCCTACATAATATGACCGAACATGGCCGAACATGGCTATAATACACGAGTTTTTGATGGGAAACTGACAAATCGTGACCAACTAGGGCTTGTTTCTACTATTTTGTCATTACAGAGTATGACCGAAAATGGCCGAACGTGGCTTAACATGGCCGAACATGGACGAACAAGGCTATATAATACACGTGTTTTTGATGGGAAACAGGCAAATCGTGACCTACTAAGGCTTGTTTTGCTATTTTGTCATTACAGAGTATAACCGAACATGGCCGAACATAGCCGAACAAGGCCAAACATGGCCGAGCAAGGCTATAACACGCAAGTTTATGGTGGGAAACTGGCAAATAGTGATCGACTGCAACTTGCTTTCGCTATTTTGTCCCTCAAAATACGACCGAACATGGCCGTAGCAAGTGCCCACGGTCACAACCTGGTGGACCGACGGTGCTGATCATGGGACCTAGCCTATAATACACGAGTTGTAGATGGGAAATTGGCAAATTGTGACCGACAGCAGCTTGTTTCCGCTATTTTATCATTACAAAGTATGACCGAACATGTCCGAACATGACCAAACATGGTCGAACATGGCTGAACAAGGCTATAATAAACGAGTTTTTGATGGTAAACTGACAAATCGTGACCGACTGCGGCTTGTTTCCGCTATTTTGTACCTATATAATACGACCGAAGATGGTCCTAGCAAGTGCCCACGACGCCAACCTGGTGGACTAACGTTGCCGATCATGGGACCTAGGCTATAATACACGAGTTTTTGATGAAAAACTGGCAAATCGTGACCTACTAGGGCTTGTTTTCGCTATTTTGTCATTATAGAGTATGACCGAACATGGCCGAACATAGCCGAACATGGCCAAACATGGTCGAACAAGGCTATAATACACGAGTTTTTGATGGTAAACTGGCAGATTGTAACCGACTGCGACTTGTTTCTGCTATTTTTTCATTACAACGTATGACCGAACATGGGCGAACATGACCGAACATGGTCGAACATGTCCGAACAAGGCTATAATACACGAGTTTTTGATGGTAAACAGGCAAATCGTGACCAACTGCGACTGGTGTACCGGCGGTGCCGATCATGGGAACTAGGCTATAACACATGAGTTTTTTATGGGAAACTGGCAAATCGTGACCTGCTAGGGCTTGTTTCTGCTATTTTGTCATTACAGAGTATGACCGAAAATGGCCGAACGTGGCCAAACGTGGCCAAACATGGCCGAACAAGACTATAGTACACGAGTTTTTGATTGTAAACTAGCAGATCGTGATCGACAGCGGCTTGCTTCCGCTATTTTGTCCCTATATAATACGACTGAAGATGGCCGTAACAGCTGCCCACGGCCCCAACGTGGTGGATCGACGTTGCCGACCATGGGAGCTAGGCTATAGTAGACAAGTTGTTGATGGGAAACTGGCAGATCGTGACCAACTGCAACATGTTTTCTCTATTTTGTCCCTACATAATACGACCGAACAAGGCCGTAGCAAGTGCCCACGGCCATATTCTGGTGGACGGACGGTGCCAATGATGGGACCTAGGCTATAATTCACGAGTTTTAGATGGCAAACTGGAAAATCGTGACAGATAGCGGCTTGTTTCCGCTATTTTGTCATTACAAAGTATGACCAAACATGGCTGAACATGACCGAACATGGCCGAACATGGCCGAACAAGGCTATAATACACGATTTTGATGGTAAAATGGCAGATCGTGGCCGACTGCGGCTTGTTTCCGCTATTTTGTCCCTACATAATACGACCGAAGATGGCCGTAGCAAGTGCCCACGGCGCCAACCTGGTGGACCGACGTTGCCGATCATGGGACCTAGGCTATAATCCACGAGTTTTTGATGGGAAACTGGCAAATCGTGACCTACTAGGGCTTGAGGGACATTAGCGCTGACACGCGGCAGTATAAATAAAAGGGAGCTCACGCACAGAGGGAAGGAGGTTGGTTGGT
>JAOTAX010029646.1:0-11535 GCA_025629825.1 Erythroxylum guanchezii
GAATCTTCTAATAATTTCGAATATGCATCTTGTAATTCACTAAATTTTGAGGTTACCTCCTCATCACTATCTCCTTTGGATACTAGGCAAATATTTGCTTGTATCGATGCCTCTGAGTCAGTATCTGACGGATGAATCCAGATCTTCCTAGGTTGCCATCATGCTTTTCTTGGCTTCTCTACTCCTCTTGGGCTTTCTTTTCAGCAATGGACATTCGGACTTGTAATGTCCCAGTTTATTGCATTCGTAGCAGATGATAGATATCTTGTCGTTCTTTCCTTCATCTTTGCTATTCTTCTTGAAGGAGAGCTCCTTGTTTCCTTTTGCCTTTTTCTTCCATATGCGTCTAATCTTCCTCAAGATAAAGGATAGTTCATCATCTTCTTTGCTCGAATCTTGATCTGATTCACTAGAGTCGTCATTCTTGACTTCCTTATTCTTCAACGCTTTTGAGATGAATTCCTCTTCCTTTGATTCTTATGATTCTTCTGTCCGGCCTTCAATGCTATGTATTTATCCTATCTGGGCTTATCTTCTGCATCGAGTTTAACTTCATGTATCTTCAGGCCATTGAATTCAGTTGGAATCTCATTTTTTGATCTACAGACCATCTAACTCGTGGAATAGCATTTCCTTCTTCATTTACCACTATATACGGTCCATTTTCTATTATATCCCAAAGTTCGATATGAGTAGATTCAATGAAGAGCCGCATCCTATCTTTCCAGTAATGATAGCCTTCTCCATTAAACGCAGGAGGTCTAGTAACAGAGGCGCCCTCAGCTATATATATATGCGATTCTGCCATGGATCTTTATCCACACTTTGTGACGATGGTTCTTGGACATCGAGCTCTGATACCAATTGAAGTAAATCACACGTTAGTACAGCCTTTATATTTGATATACAAAACGCACAAGAAGGGGGGGTTGAATTGTGTATCGTTTTCTTGAATACAATCCCCTTTTTAAAAACTTCTTTCGAAAATTTGCTTTTTCAGAATGATTGAATAATAATTTTACGAAGTATTGCAATTTGCTTCTGAGTACTTGTATAAAATAACGAGAATAAAAGTTTAGAGTTGAGAGTAAGAATCAACACAGCAGATTTATACTGGTTCACCCCAAACTGTAAGCTACGTCTAGCCCTCAGAATCTTTTCTAAGATTTCACGAAACTTCTCAAAATTACAAGTATTCTTTTTGCCGAGCCTCTTCAGGTCTCTTATGGCAAGTATTCTTTTCACACTTAGCCTCGTCAGCTATCTGTTTTACTTCTTTCTACTGAAAGATGTTTCGAGCTTTGTTACAGACAGTAGTAGCTCTAGAGCTTAACACAATGAATAATATTTCTAGCTTTCGAATTTCTAGCTCTTGTAAAATTCACTAACTTCTACAGTCTTCGACTCCGACTCGTATTTATAACCTTCGTCTTCAACAACTTCTTGATAACTGCTTATTTCTTCTTGTTTCTTGATCTTTGAAGAATCAGTTATTCAGTTGAGTTCTGTAACTGACTCAAACTGACTAATCATCTGACGTGGTATCGAGTCTTCATCTTAATTTCTTCCGTCTCATTTTTGTATCTACTTCTGTCTCATTTTCTTTCGTCTCATTTTGGCTTCCGTCTCATTATTGTATCTACTTCCGTCTCATTTTTCTTCCGTCTTATTTTGCTTTCATCTCATGTTGGCTTCCGTCTCATTTTCTTCCGTCTCATTTTTCTTTCGTCTTATTTTGCTTCCGTCTCATGTTGGGTTCCATCTCATTTTGTTTCCGTCTCATGTTGGCTTCCGTCTCATTTTGCTTTCGTCTCATGTTGCTTCTGTCTTATTTTGCTTCCATCTCACGTTGGCTTCCGTCTCATTTTGCTTCCATCTTATGTTGGCTTCTATCTCATTTTGCTTCTGTCTCATGTTGCTTCCGTCTTATTTTGTATTTGCTTCTGTCCTATTTTCTTCCGTCTCATTCTGCTTCCACCTCATTTTCTTCTGTCTCATTTTGGCTTCTGTCCCATTTTGTATCTGCTTCCGTCTCATTTTCTTTTGTCTCATTATTTGATCTTTATCAAAATTATTAATCGTAAAGTCATTTTGACTTAACATTTTCCTTATGCTCTAAATTTATTTCATTGATTTTCCATAATTTAAGAGTTGAGATCTCCCATTCTTCCATGTATTTTTTTAGCAGATTTTAAGAGCTCAAATCCCCTATCCTTCAAGAATTTTTCTAGCAGATTTTTAAAGCTCACATCTGCCATCCTTCAAGCATTTTCTATTTTTCAATGGAGAAATAAGGTTTTCCTTGATCTCTCTTTTAGTTAATAAGGTTAACATCATCAAGAAATCTTACATGTATTGCTTATCAAGAATTAGCCTAGAGCTAAATTGTTGTATAGGGGACAACATTCTCTTAGCTCAAGAAGTTTTCAAGAACTATCACCTTTCTAATAGCCATAAGAGATGTGCTTTTAAAATAGACTTGGAAAAAGCTTATGATTCGATTTAGTGGGATTTTCTCTTTAAGATGCTCCTAGCTGTAAGATTCCCTCCTATGTTTATTAAGTGGATTGAAGAGTATCTAACCTCTCCTTCATACTCTATTCTCATTAATGGGACTCCTACCAAATTTTTTTGTGGGAAATCTGGATTAAGACAAGGCGATCCTCTCTCTCTGTACCTATTTATTCTTTGTATGAAGGTCCTTTCTAGGAGTCTGAATGATTCGATAATAGGAAATCCTACTTTTAAATTCCACTGGAGATGCAAAGCTCTTAAACTTTCCCATCTTTTGTTTGCTAATGACTTGTTAATGTTTTATCATGCTGATCTGACCTGGGTGACTACCTTGCTTAATTACTTGAATACTTTCTCTAATTTCTCTGGTTTAGAAATCAATATTAATAAGAGTCAATTCTTCTTATCTCCTAATATAAATCATTGGGCCATTCAATTGGAAACTTTTTCGGGTCTTAAAAGAGGTCCATTCCCCATGAAATATCTAGGTGTTCCTCTTTTAACAGGAAGATTGACTTGGAGAGATTGTATCCCCTTGTTGGAAAAAATTGATTCCAGAGTTAACAAATGGACTCATAAGGCATTGTCCTACACTGGTAGGCTCCAGTTGGTAACTTCTATTCTATGTACCTTTTAGGTCTATTGGGCTAGCCATTTTATTCTTCCTGCTTCTATCATTAAAGAAATAAAGTCCAAACTCAGAAACTTCTTATGGTTTGGGAAGGTTGTGTCTAAAACTCATGCCAAGGTAAAGCGGTCTCATCTTTGTAGACCTAAAAAGGAGGGTGGTCTGGGGATTAAACATTTGTCTACTTGGAATAATGATTTATTAGGTAAAAGGATATGGGTCCTCTTTAATGATAGGGAAGCTTTGTGGGTTAAGTGGGTTCACACTATTATTCTTAGAAGAAATAACTTCTGGAGTGCCCAACCCACAAGCAATAGCTCTTGGAGTTGGAGGAAACTTATTCAGTTCAGGAATATTATTGGGAACCATTTCAGATTTAGGATAGGGAATGGTGTTACCGTGGCATCATAGAGGAATACTAAGGGATCTCTCAACTCCAAGAATTATCAATGGCTTAGAATTTCCAATGAATGCAAAAGTAGCTGATGTTATTAGTGACAATGTCTACAACTAGCAAGATGCTATAATTGAGACCATTCGTATGCTAAAGCCATTAACATATCCACCCGATGGGTCTCAACCGGATAGGCTATTTCTAGCCCCACAAAAACTTACACCAATATTTCAGCATACACTTTGATGAGACCTCCTTATTCGAGAGTACCTTGGTATAAATTGGTGTGGCATCAAGGTACAAACCTAAGGTATGCCTTTATCTTGTGGTTAGCTTTCCTTAATAAGCTACAAACAAGAGATCAGCTACCTTATACCTTTGTCCCTAACCATTGTTCACTCTGCTCCTCGGACAATGAATCTATTAGCCACCTTTTCTTTGAATGCTCCTTTTCAAAATCAGTGTGGCTACACTGCCTCAATCACTTTCAAATAAACATTCCAAACCTTTCAAATCTTCAATCCATTCAAAATTGGTTCAACCAAACCCAAAGCCACAGAAACATTGACCTCAACATATTTATTATCCTGTTATTTTTTTGTTGTGTATAACATATGGTCTGAGAAAAGCCTCAAAACCTTCAAAGACACAGCTATGGAAGTGGGGAGCATCAACACTAAAGTGATCTTCCAAGTAATAGAATAACTTTTCTAAATCACTGAGAGTAGGAAAATTGAGGTTCTGGTTTGTTTTCTTCTATTTTGTTTTGCAAATGTTGGTTGGGTCGGTCACTCATAAGCTCACTCCCTCGTTGGCAATCAAATTCAATGGTGATCCCAATTGCTTACTAAGAGATAGGGTGTTAATCAAAACGACAAGAGCAGAAGTTTTAAAGCCGTGTAAGCTTGGTAGGAGGGTACACCGAATACTAGCATTAAGTAAGAGAGGATGATACAGAAATGTCTCAATCTCCAAAAAGTATTGAAGAACATGGTGTCACAAATATCAACAATTCACTCCTTGTGCAACCCAACAGTAGGAAAGCTCAAACCCATGATGGGTATCTTAAAGTTGGAGGATCAGATCAGTGATTCAAAGGAAGTTGGATGAGAGTTGAACTATCTCTCCTCCTCATCACTTCGGTAATTCTTTGCAAATAAGTTAACAATTTGATCTGTCAAAGAGATGTCTTCCTAATGCGTAACTCTCTGAATATGTATTAAAGGTAGTCCTGAATAGTATCGGTTATAGTACCTACTACTGGGAATTATTGTACTTTTGGTAAGGTGCTTCTTGTTATGGACATCTTATGGGCTGATAAATCTTAGGATGTTGTTTGGTTGTGTAGGCATGGGGAGCAATTATAGGGTCCCTCATGCTCACATGTTAGGTCTTTTTTGTATAGATAAGAGATTGGCACTCTCGCAAATCTCTTGATTGTACATACCAT
Organism: Erythroxylum guanchezii; assembly: GCA_025629825.1. NCBI lineage: Eukaryota > Viridiplantae > Streptophyta > Magnoliopsida > Malpighiales > Erythroxylaceae > Erythroxylum > Erythroxylum guanchezii. Next base: position 4,987 of record JAOTAX010029646.1, read on the forward strand.
TATTTATTTATAAACTCACTGAATTACCAAAAAAAACATAGCCTAGAGCTTAACGATATGATGGATGGGAGGCATTATCTACGAGGCATACATAACTTGGAAAATTTTGTAGGTGGGGTCTTCTAATCTTCTAGTAGAAATTTTCTTCAAGGATTTGGGTTGCTTCTCCATAATAACACGTTCCTATATACCATTCCAAAAGTACTTTTGAACTTCTCCACTTAGCTTGGCACGTAGGCTACAAAAGATGTCAATTTAGAAATAGATTCTCAACAAACATTTCAATTTCCAGTCAACGATTGTCTTATCGAAAACCCACATGCTTCTCTTCTGCCTTGTTTTAAGTTTATGGCTAATAACAATTGGTTGTGTAATGTAAGAATTATTCATAATATATAAAATCAACGTGCTGATATACTTGTTATCCTGAACTTTTTAGGTCTTCTTTGCTTTATTAGGTTTGTCACTCTTCAGATTGCCTTCCCATTATAATCTGGAAATGATACCTCCTGAAACTTTTGTATAGCTCTTATTTAATTAATGGTAAAGGAGTCAAATTGAATTTTAACATTTTTATAATAATTCAAATTAAACTTAAATGTTTCAATATATTAAAAATAAATCACAATGTTTCTCAAACGTTCAATTTAAACTCTAACTTAACTTCTTTATCATTCATTCTTTATAAAAAGCATATATATTATTTTTATTTTTATATAGGCTATTTGTATCCTACATGATAAGTGGAATTCAAAATTTTTTCTTAAAAGTTAAGACAGTAAGGCTCTCTCTCTCTCTCTCTCTCTCTCTCTCTCTCTCTCTCTCTCTCTCTCTCTCTCTCTCTCTCTCTCTCTCCAACTTCTTTACTTGTAGTTTCCTATTTAATGTCTTTATCCATCCATTTGTGAGCCTTGAAACTTTTATAAATAATAGCCTCTTCACAATAATAGAAGATTAGTTAGCATGATGAGTTTAGCGAAGACTCAAAGAGAGGCAAGCTTAAAAGATGATTAAACTTGGAACTTATGGGTGAGGACTATCTATATTTTAGGTTGCATGGATTTCTTCACAATCATAGAAGATTGTATAATATGGAAACTCTTATGGAGTGTTTGGTTGAGAGGAATGGCTATTACATTCCTCATCTATTCCTAGTAATAGGTTGTTATTTTGTTTGGTTGGAAAAATTATACGGAAAAGATAATCCTAAGATTTAGTTATTCTTGAATTTGCAGAATATCTAAAGACACTCTCTCCCCTATCTTTAGCTATTCCAAGAATGGTAGTGGTGAATAATAATAATAATAATCATTATCATCATCATCATAAAATAATTAATAATCATAAAATTAATAATAATAATCGTAAAATTAATAATAATCATAAAATTAATTGTTAATTTTACGATTATTATTATTAATTTTATGATTATTATTATTAATTATTTGATGATGATGATTATTATTATTATTATTATTATTATTATTATTATTGTTATTATTATTATTATTATTAAACACTAACAATAATAATAATAAGAAAATTAATGATAATAATAATAAGAAGAAAATTATTATTATTATTATTATTATTATTAACAACAACAACAACAACAACAACAACAACAACAACAACAACAACAACAACAATAATAATAATAATAATAATTTTACGAATCATCATCATCATCGACAACAACAACAACAATAAGAATAAGAATTATTATTATTATTATTATTATTATTATTATTATTATTATTATTATTATTATTATAAAATAATAATAATAAGAAGAAGAAGAAGAAGAAGAAGACGAATTAATAATAATAATAAAAAGAAGAAAAAGAATGCAGTTATTAGGGATTATAATAGGTATTTTAGTCTTTTTATTAGTTGTTCTTTTGTCATTCCAATTTTATGTTTCCAAACCAAACATTAGCATACATCATCATTAGAAATTCTTAGAAGTAAACCAAACTAAGTAATACTCATTCCATTATATTCCTAAGAATAATTATTTCATTCCTTATATATTCTAGCAGGTGAACCAAACACCCTATTACACTTAAACAACTAATGCAACAAATTATACATATACCAATTTACTTGCATCCTTTACAATTACCTACAAAGGTCAAATGAGGATCTTAAGGCTTGTCCCTTTCAATAATACAAGTTAACTTCTATCATTTCAGTTTAGTTTCTTCACTCTTCTGTTGGGAAGAACAAGAAAAAAAATGTGAATAATCTTAAAAGGCACATTCATATGACCTAATTAAGGTGCATGATCTTGGATAATCTAATACTAAAAGAATTGAATGAAGAAAAAATCATATTACTCTAAATAAAAGTTACTGCATTGTCTGGGCCAAGTTGTTTACTTAATCATTGCCTTTGCTTCTCATTGGATGTGGGGCTCCTTAAATAACCTGAGAAATGGGTTAATCTAGACAAGATTTTAGTAATTCTCTTAAATTATACATACCATAATTAGATTAGAAAAGAAAACCACCCGTATGTATATATTCTTGGGAAGAAGCTACTGGTATAAGACAAATATATATATATATATAATGGCATACTTCAGTGATGATAGTGTGGGTATTGCTGGGTGCAATGTGCAACAGAGCTACTGGGTGTAGCATGGGACTGAATTGTTGGGTGCACTATGGGAAAGAGCTGTTAGATATTGCAATATACAAGGGAGATGCTATCTAAAGTGGATATAGTGTCCAAAATGCGTGTTTTTAGTATATTTTTATGGTTTTTTCTTTTTTAATTTTAAAATTTTATTTCTAATTTTAAATTTTAATTTCACATGTGGCAATTAATGTTAACTTACATTGAAAAAATGTTAGCTGACATGACTAGCCACATCAACACATTTAATAAAGGGTTTAACACCAGGCAATTTTTATGAATAATTGAAAGTTGGAGTATTTTAACACCACTTTTAGACTAGTATTATAAAATTGAATAAAGTTCTAATTAATCATTAAATATTTGATTAGGAGCTCTACCCTTCGTACATTTCTCATTTAATTTATAGATTTACTTCTCCCTCCCCTTAACTAAAAATGAGATAGAGCATATTGTGATGGCAAATATAGGTTTTGCTATTTGACATTGTGCATTCATTTTATTTAAGATACCTAATTTCATAAGAATAGTCCAGAAATTGCTTATGTTACTATTTTTTTATACATTTACATTCAACTTTAACTGTAAAGCCATAACAATACCTTGGTTTTTAATTTAACCTCTTAACTTATTCAATTCAAATTCCTTTTTGATTCTAGATCAACTAAATTGTTCTTGAAGAAACTAAAGTAAAAAGTCTTGTTAGTATAGTCTTTACGTACAATATACAAAATGCACAAGAAGGGAGGGGGGGGGGGGAGTTGAATTGTGTATCCTTTTCGTAAATACAAGCCCCTTTCATATTTCTTTGAAAACTATTTTTTTCAATGCTATTAAGTGAATATCAAAATAATTATACGAAAATATCTACGTGATTAAATCGCAAATAACTTCTATATACTTATATAAGAACAATAGAAATTAAAGTAGAGAGTTAAAAGATGGACACGACGATTTTATCCTGGTTCACCCTAAACCTTGGGCTACGTCTAGTCCTCAGAATTCTTCTGAGATTTCATTAAACTTCTCCAAAGTTACAAGTATTCTTTTCCTCTCAGAGCCTCTTCAGGTCTCTTACACAAAGTATTATTTTCACTCTCTTAGCCTCTTTAGGCTTTCAGTTTTTCCTTTCCCTCACTAGAAAGATATTGCGACCTTTGTTATAGTAAAGATTGCTCTCGTGTTTCGGACAACGAATACAAAATTTTTAACTTGAAAGCTAAACGTTGAAGTTCAAAAACTAGAATCTCAAAAACTAATTCAATCTTCGACTATGACTTGTATTTATAGCCTTCATCTCCAACTGCTTCTTGTTTCTTGTAGAAACTATTATTCAGTTGAATTCTGTAACTAACTCCAACTGACTAACCGTCCAACGTACTATCGTGTCTTCGTATTCATATCGTCTGTGTTTTTACTCTTCTTTTGTGTTTTCCACGCTTCTTCCGTGTTTTGCTTTTTCTGACTTTTGCCGCTTCTTCTGTGTTTTCCGTGCTTCTTTTGTGTTTTTTTTCTTCTATGTTTTTCGCGCTTTTTCTGTGTTTTTCCGCTTCTTCTGTGTTTTGCTGCACGCTTAACATACTTATCAAAACAGTTCATTTATTTCTAATATTATTATTATTTGATTGTCAACAAAATTGTTAGACGTGAAGTCATTTTGACTTAACAATCTCCCTCTTTTTGATGATAACAAATAATCATAATTTTAGAAAGATAAACGAATATTATTTATATAATGAGTAAGAAGATATCAAAGATATACACAGTGAAAAATTGTAATCAATACTATCTTCTTTTTCTTGTCTTTGGTCTCCCTATGTACTTTCTTCTTTTGCTTCTGCTCTTCTCTTATCATTCTTCTGCTTCTTCTCTTCTCCCCCTATTTGTTATTGATCAAAAATCTTTATCGAAGATGCTTCATAATTTCAGAGAACATTCGTTGTATATCAGTGCGGATTAACTTGAGGTCTTCTTCCATAGAAACTCATAAATAAGTTAGTTCCTTATATAGATCACCCACTGAGTCACGTAGATCATCAACCTTGTCATTAATTTCTTCAATTTCCTTGACCAAGGCTTCATGACTCCCCTGTTGTATGTGACTAACTTCTTCCATGCCAACTGTAAAATCCTGTTGCGGTGTTCTTGGTGGAAGGAAGTTTGTAGCAACAGATGGTTCTGAAGGTAAAACATCTAATTCAATGATTATGATAACAGGAGGTTTGAGTGATATTTTTCCTTCAGGGAGATCAAAGTCATCAAGTCTAGGTAGCTTTGGAACTAGTTTTCCAAGAAGGTGTAGTACATCTTTAATTGAAGCTATACAACTCAAGGGTCTAAAGTGCATAACCAGATGCACAAGAGTCTCTAAGTTGAAATTAATACCTTTAACCCTGATAGTTCTGTACTGCCCTTCTGTTATTCTGCCAACTACTTGAAAAGTTTCATCTATGGTGAAGTGGCCACACTGACTTCTTGATGCTTTTGAGATATGATGTGAAACATAGATTCCTCTCGGTTGAGCTGCATAACATGCCTCATCTATGTTCCTTACTTCTGCTTCTATCTGATCTTCTAAAAGATCACCTTTATTTCCTTTTGGATACATTTTCTTCTTCCCTTTATCTTCATTGCGTACAATTTAAGGTCTTGGCTGTATGTCTGGTATAATCTTGATCACTGTTCTTTTTGTGATTGGATAAACAGTATATCGCTCCTCGGTCATTTGTGTAAGATATGGTTCTAACTTTTCATCTCACAAAACACCATACAACCTTTTCTCTCCATGATTTAATAGATGTATTGGTCGACTATTTACCAGTATTGGTTCGAATTATACCTTGATCAACCTTCTCAAAGGTTCTTTTATAATGATTGAGCTTCTACTCCTTACAGGTACAACTTCTTCAATCATCTTCAGTTTCAAATCCTCTCTTCTCATAGGTTGAGAAGGATTAAGCTATGCTGAACTGTGTTCAACTGACTTTTTCTTTTGTTGATCATCAATTGAAGTACTCTTTTTCTTACTGGTCTTCTGCTTCTTACTTTCTTCTACCAGCCTAGAAGGAGTTTTTTGTTAAGGTTGAGGTTTCTTTCTTTCAAACACCAACTTCCTCTTAATTTCTGTTTCTTTGGTCAATTTTGTTGGCCGCTCTTGCAAAATTTAGACCAAGGATCTAGTAGCCTGTGGTGCTTTCTCTGTCTTCCCTGAATCTTTACCATGAGTCAGACCTTTCCCTTTCTTCTGCACTTATTGACGCAGGGTTAATAGTCTTAGTGACTTTCTTGCTTGTTTGGATTTTTCGGAATGAAGTGTCTCCCCCTTTCTCTTCAAAGACACTTGTTTTTCAGACTGTTGCACCTAGCTTTCTTCTCTATGAGAAATCGTCTTAACTTTCATTGATTCATCTGACGATTTCTTCTTTTCTTCTATAGAAATTCTTCCTGTGGATTGAGGTTTTGTCTTTCTTGAGGGCGTAACTTTTTCACTCAAACTGCGTTTGACACTACGCTCCCCCTCAATCCTTGCTTTTGCCATAGAATTTGTATCCTCCTTTTCTTGATTCTTCAAGTCCATTCTACTAACTGTTGTTACATTCATGACACTTTTAATGTTCATCTTCATTCTGTTTCCTCTCTTAAGAAAAATTCCAAAATCTCTAAAGATTCTTATCAGCAGCATACCATACGATAGGGCATTAGAGTCTCTCTTCAACTTCATTATATAACTGAGAATTAGGTGTGGAAGATCTATGGGCTAATGGTTGAGTAGATGGAATAGGCATTGTTCATCTATCGTCGTCACAACATTCTTCGATCCTGTTCTTGGTACAACACAATGAAAAAGTAGTGCATGTAGAACCCTAGCCTTCGGCACAAGAGTTGAGGCCTTCTTTTCCTTTGGGTCAC
>JAOTAX010029693.1:0-11530 GCA_025629825.1 Erythroxylum guanchezii
GAAATTTTGATGATGAATTGTGAATTGCTACATGAAAGGGTTTTCGAAAAATTGCATGTTCATGAAAAACAAGTTTCTGAAATGTTGCCATTTAGGCAATCTGTTTTCAAGTTCATGAATTACGTGTTATGTGGGTTTGTGGTAGTCCCCTAAGTTAGGTCACATGCACATTGACCTACCCACTAATGGCATGGAGTTCCTTCATGGACTTCTATAAGTTCACGGCTACGCAAAACCATTATATGGGATTGCGTTAGTACGTTTTGTTCATAGCTACACAGGACCATTAAGTAGAAATGTGTAATACGTTTTGTTTTTGGATCCACCTGAACCATTTATGACGTGCTTATGTGTTCATGATTTGTGGCAAGTTTCGATGAATTCATGATTTATGATGTTTATGAGTTGCTTGATAAGTTGTGAATTTGGGAAATATGTGTTACATGGATTTTAATTTGAATTTTACAATGGAAATAAATATTTCAATGGTTTTTGCTTGTTTCTCGATTATAAATTTGTTACCCATGAGCTTTTAAGCTCACCCCCTTTCATTCCCATCTCTAGGTGATGAGAAAGAGATCGGGTGAAAGAAAGTCAAGGCATGTGTTTGATTATATATATATTTTATTTTAAGTTAGATTGATGTAAAAATAAGACTTTAGACATATGTTGAGAATTTTGGGATTTTGTATCTTTTGTTGTATTTTGGATTTTGAGATTGATGATCTAATGTGGCGTGGAATGTCATTAAAGTTGTAAATATTTATCTTATGATATTAATGATATATGAATTGTGTATGGATGATGTTAAGTTGAAATTAAGTATGTTTGAAGTCATTAACTTGAGATGATGAATATTGAGCATGAACTATTGTTATATATATAAGTGAGATACTATGGAAAAGCAAGATAGGATTTTTAGTGAATCATGAGATGTTATTGAATATGAGGAGTCATATGAATGGAGGTTGAGTGTTGGATGAATTCCAATTGGTAGTTGAATGGTTATACACATGATATTCCAGGTTTGTATAGTGCAAAATTTCATGTTTTTCATGAGGGTAAAATGTGTGTTTTGACTTCCAAGGAAAAACTGGATTAATCCAGGTAAAATTAGCCAAAGTTTCCTTCATAAAAGTTGTAGTTTATCCTCTTAGCCTTCCAACTCTATAAAGTATGCGATTTTTGGATATCAGAGTTGAGAGATATGATCATTTGAGTTGGTAATGTTGCATAGGATATGTATACCGAATAATTAGAGTATATGAAGTGATATCGGACTAGAAAGAGTTGAATTTGGCAAGATTATTAGTAAAAGGGATGATAGGATGGGTTTGGGATCCATTGGAGGGGTCTTGGAGAGTGGAAATTTTGTTGCACCTGAAGGTTACACGGCCTGCTCGTGTAAAATCACACAAGTCGTGTGTTTCTGGCGCAGGATCATAATTTCACTCGAAGGTTACACGGCCTGCCCGTGATGGTTTACACGGCCCATGTTTTTTGACCCTCCAAACGACAGAATTTCATTTCGGAGTCTTACAAAAGTTGTAGGTCTAGAAGTCTTCTTTCAAACCGTTGAGAAATAAAGTCAATCTAACATCTTTAGTGAGAGTTATGGCAATTGCGCCAAGACATGTATAATATATGTAAGGACATGAACATGTTAGATTCGTTTGGCCATAACTTCTTCGTCTAACCTCCGTTTGAGGTGATTCTTGAAGCGTTAGATTCCTAACATGTTTTTCTACCTTCCAAAAAAATTGATATCCATCACTATTGAATTCAAAAAGATTGATTGAAAGAAATTAAGGGGTCAGTTGGGAGAGCATGATTAGGCCATGAACATACTTTGGGTTTTCAAGCATATCTTGAACTATAGAGCTCCGAATGAGGTGGTTCTTCCTCTAAAATAAACTAGACTATAAGAGCTACAATTTTAAAGAAGTCAGTTGTGATTATTGTGATTATACTGTGTGAGCTCGCCTTTGTGGCTTGAGATGTTATGAGAATAATGTGGAACCGTTGATGGCTAATTACAAGGAAATCCGCTCACGCTCTTTGAAGTAACCCTAACAAGGAAACCCACTCGTGCTTTATGAGGGTTAAATGAATTAACCCTACAAGGTAAGATGTACATGTTTCGCAAGAGTTAGATTCCGGAATCAAGCGGGATCCAACAGTTACAAGGAACCAAGCGTTGGGCTTCGGAAACATGCGGTGTCCAACAGTTGTGATATCAAAGCAAGAGTTGGGTTTGGGAATCAAGCAGTGCCCAGCATTTATGGTATCAGAGCGCCATAATTAGGATCTTACGTGGGCGTTTTCTAATTGTGTGTCAAGGTACATGCATTGTGAACATGTCATAGCAGGCTTAGTTTTAGTTGCATGTGTATAAGTCACACGCAAGAGTAATTATTAAGAGTTTGAATTGATAGAATTAGTGAGAAAAACGATACTCTTTTATGATATGAGAAAAATGAAAGTTGTGGATAATTAGAGATGAGAAACAGTCTATGCTTACATATGACAGATAATGAGTCAACACATTTATATTGGTGGAATTGAATATGACACCAATATTATACTGTGGTGTATATCCCCGAATGTGATAAAGACGTGAATGTATTATCATGGATTGTTTGAGGAAAATTGGGAGACAAGTTGGAACGATGAGATTAAAGAGTACAAGTAGAATGTAATGAAAACATAAATTGTTATGATCTTAAGAAGATGAAATTAGAACCAAAGTGGTTGGTTAATTAAGGTTACAAGAGTTATGATCTATCATAAGAATGTATTAGTGGAAATGAGATCAATGTATAGCTTTGATTGACTTTTAAGCATTACAATTATTATCATCGTGATAACATTAAATATCATGCAACGTTATACGACAAAAAGTGTCGTCCGCCACTTTATTTGGATGAATAGGACCAAAGAGGGTTGAAGGTCAGAATTGATTGGAGATGTTACGGATAAGTGAAATTGATCTATATTAAGAATTAAGTGATTCAAGAGAGATGAATGAATTAGATGGGTCAAAAACAAAGGGTATGTAATACAGTGAGAGAGACATAAAAGTTAAGTGTACTGACACCATAGAGATGTGAACTATGAAGCGAAGGATGAATTGTTTCTAAGATTATCACGTTTCCAAAGTGTGTTTAGATTGAATGCAAGATGTGCTCAGGTTAAGATAAAGAAGTAACTCAGCTTGAATTGTATTGGTCCATATAAAGTTATTAAGAATCGGACCATTGACTTATGAGTTATCCATTTGTTTGCTCACTTAGGTCATAATTTCGAGGACGAAATTCTTTAAGGGGGAGAATTGTTGGAGCCCGAACTTTTCTTTTAAATGAGAAATTATTGGCTTTTATTCATGTGTAGAAAAAAGGAGAATTCTTAAATATGAAATGAAGTAGAAAAGATGATTTAGATACAAAATGAGTTATATGTGATATGTTAGAAGTTAAAAGCTGAAAAAATGTAATTGAAACATGTTCATTGAGTATGCTTCAGTGTTTTAGCCATAACTTTTTCTCTAGTTATCCAAATCAGATGATTTTTAATTTGGATTAAACTAAAGAGATAAGGTTACAAATTGTCTGATGAAATTAAGTTTTAATTGAGTCTCTATGAATTTCAATTTCTGGATGGAAATTGAGCACAGAATATTGTTTTAGTATAAGAACAGTACAAAAATGTTTGGGATATAACTTTTAGACTATGGAACCAAATTGAATGATTTTGATGTCATTAGAAAATTGAGACAATGAGGAACATTTTTCTAGAAGGAAGTGCTATCAAATTCCTTCAATTACATGATTAGAAAAAGGTCTTGATTTTTGGAAGGAGTTAAGCATAATTTAAATAATTTTGAGGTCTTACTAGCTTACTTATTTTTTTTATTTAGAGTTAATGATTATATTGATGTTGGTAGGATTTTAAAATATGGTCTAGTTGAGTTAAGTAGCAAGAGTGTATATATATGAGGGCTTTTTCGGAAGATCACTTAAGCCATTTAAGTTACAAGGCATATATGTATGGGTAAATTGGACATTGTTTACTCATTAATGGCAAATTTGTAATAAGATACGTGGGCTTGCTTTTAAGGAAGAAGCAAGAATGAAATTGAGAAGAAAAAAACAAAGAAAAGAGAGAAGAAAGGAGAGAGTTCGGTGGAGAAGAGAGGAGAGAAAGAAAAAAAAGCTAGGTTTTGATTTTTCTAAGCTTTCAAGAGGGATTTTGAAGTTTATTCAAGAAGGAAAAAGGAAGAGGAGGATGAGAGCTTCCATTAGAGCCAACGAACTCTTCATTTGGTGAAGAATCAAGGTAAGAGTATGTTTGATTTGTTGGATTTTTTAGAAAGATTTTGGTTCATGAAGCTTAAGAAATGTATGGGTTTAAGCTTTCTAAGATCAATTTTATTGATTATGTATTATGGGTTTCTCAATTGGAATGTCTATTGATTTGAGAATTTTGCCTTTGATGAAGGAAAGTAAGAGAGGCAAAAAGAGCAAGAGTAGAGGCTTTTTGAGTAAGGTTTGCAAGCAAGGAAATTAAGGTAGGTTACATGTTTATAATTGGATAATGAGCCATTATGGTTTCTTTTTAGCCAAGAGAATAAAATGATTTCTCAATTGCTTTATAATTGTGGCATTTTTTTTCTTTTGAATGGTTTGCAGAATTGCTATATGTTTTGTTATATGAAATTTTGATGATGAATTGTGAATTGCTACATGAAAGGGTTTTGGAAAAATTGCATGTTCATGAAAAACAAGTTTCCGAAATGTTGCCATTTGGGCAATCTGTTTTCAAGTTCATGAAATTACGTGTTATGTAGGTTTGTGATGGTCCCCTAAGCTAAGTCACGTGCACATTGACCTGCCCGCTAGTGGCATGGAGTTCCTTCATGGACTCTCATAAGTTCATGGCTATGCAAAACTATTATATGGGATTGTGTTAGTACGTTTTGTTCACGGCTACATAGGACCATTAAGTGGAAATGTGTAGTACGTTCTGTTTTTAGATCCACCCAAACCATTTATAATGTGCTTATGTGTTCATGTTTTGTGGCAAGTTTCGATGAATTCGTGATTTATGATGTTTATGAGTTGCTTGATAAGTTGTGAATCTGGGAAATATGTGTTACATGGATTTCAATTTGAATTTTACAATGGAAATAAATATTTCAATGGTTTTTACTTGTTTCTCGGTTATAAATTTGTTACCCACAAGCTTTTAAGCTCACCCCCTTTCATTCTCATCTCTAGGTGATGAGAAAGAGATCGGGTGAAAGAAAGTCAAGGCATTCGTTTGATTATGCATATTTTGTATTTTAAGTTAGATTGATGTAAAAATAAGACATTAGACATATGTTGAGAATTTTGGGATTTTGTATCTTTTGTTGTATTTTGGATTTTGAGATTGATGATGTAATGTGGCATGGAATGCCATTAAAGTTGTAAACATTTATCTTATGATGTTAATGGCATATGAATTGTGTATGGATGATGTTAAGTTGAAATTAAGTATGTTTGAAGTCATTAACTTGAGATGATGAATCTTGAGCATGAACTATTGTTATATATATAAGTGAGATACTATGGAAAAGCAAGATAGGATTTTTGGTGAATCATGAGATGTTGTTGAATATGAGGAGTCATATGAATTGAGGTTGAGTGTTGGATGAATTCGAATTGGTAGTTGAATGGTTATGCACATGGTATTCCAAGTTTGTATAGTGCAAAATTTCATGTTTTTCATGAGGGTAAAATGTGTGTTCTGACTTCCAAGGAAAAACTAGATTAATCTAGATAGAATTAGTCAAAGTTTCCTTTATGAAAGTTGTAGTTTATCCTCTTAGCTTTCCAATTCTATAAAGCATGCAATTTTTGGATATCGGAATTGAGAGATATGATCGTTTGAGTTAGTAATGTTGCATGTGATATGTATACCGAATAATTAGAGTATTTGATATCGGACTAGAAAGAGTTGAATTTGGCAAGATTATGAGTAAAAGGGATGATATGAAGGGTTTGGGATCCATTGGAGGGGGTCTTAGAGAGTGGAAATTTTGTTACACCCGAAGGTTACATGGCTTGCCCATGTAAAATCACACAGGCCGTGTGTTTCTAGCGTAGGATCACAATTTCACTCGAAGGTTACACGGCCCGCATTTTTTGACCCTCCAAACGATAGAATTTCATTTCGGAGTCTTCATAAAAGTTGTATTCTAGAAGTCTTCTTTCAAACCGTCCAAAAACAAAGTCAATCCGACATCTGTAGTGAGAGTTATGGCAATTGCGCCAAGGAATGTACAATATGAGTAAGGACATGAACATGTTGGATTCGTTTGGCCATAACTTCTTCGTCCGACCTCCGTTTGAGGTGATTCTTGAAGCGTTAGATTCCTAACACGTTTTTATACCTTCCAAAAGAATTGATAGCCATCACTGTTGAATTCAAAAAGATTGATTGAAAGAAAGTAAGGAGTCGGTTGGGAGAGCATGATTAGGCCATGAACATACTTTGGATTTTCAAACATATCTTGAGCTATAGAGCTCCGAATGAGGTGGTTCTTCCTCTAAAATAAACTAGAGTCTAAGAGCTACAATTTTGAAGAAGTCAGTTGTGATTATTGTGATTATGCTGTGTGAGCTCGCCTTTGTGGCTTGAGATGTTATGAGAATGATGTGGAACCGTTGATGGCTAATTACAAGGAAATTCGCTCACGCTCTTTGAAGTAACCCTACAAGGAAACCCACTAATGCTTTATGAGGGTTTAATGAATTAACCCTACTGGGTAAGATGTACATGTTTCGCAAGAGGTTGATTCTAGAATCAAGCAGGATCTAACAGTTACAAAGAACCAAGCGTTGGGCTCCGGATACAAGCGGTGTCTAACAGTTGTGGTATCAAAGCAAGAATTGGGTTCCGGAATCAAGTGGTGCCTAGCAGCTTCAACGACATGAATGATTGTGGATGATTGTAATCTGTTCTTTCTCTATCAATGAATTCTGTGTCCTCTCTCTTTCCTTGATGTGTGTCTTTCCTTTCTGACAAATTCCAAACCGCATTTACATATTCCTTTAGAATCTTTTATTTCCCTAATAAAAACTTTATCTAATATTAGGAGAATATGCCCAATCAGAGTTACTAAATCCGATGAGTTTCAACTAACCTAAATTAGGAAAGGAAAACATTAAGGCCTAGACATCCCTTCAAGAATCTCAAGACTCTATGAACAACAATAAGATAAGCAGTGATAAATACAAATTATTTTCTATTTTTAACATGATTTTATGACCATATGATTGTATTTAGATTATTTCTGTAGATTTTAATATTTAATGAAACTTATATTTCATTTACAAGCCTTATTTTAGTTCTCTGGTAAAGAAGGAATGAATTTAATAAAGTTAGAATCAAGTTGGAAGAGTTCTGGCATGAATTTTGATGAACATGAATTTGCATGATAGTGAAGAACAGAGGACCTTGAAGATGTCTTGGTCCAAATTTCAAATTATTTTAGATAAAAAGGAGAGAGATATAAGGAATTTGAGGAGAGGATGGTCGGAGAATTAATGAGAGGATGACCAAAGCAATCAATAACAAATTAGGAGGAGCCTATTAGGATGGGAACGAGGTAATCTAGGAGACAATGTTCAAGATTTCATCAAGATTTAATCAAGAAACATAAAGACTTCAAGATCCATAAGAATGTTGTCGCTTATCTCATTTTTTGTTGTCTCTTTATGGACTAAATTGTAATTGATCTAGGTGGGATGAACTCTAGAACCTATTGAGTTTGAATTATTGATTTAATTTAATGCAAGACCTAAGTTTTCTTAAGAATGATCCATGAATCTAATTTTGTGTTTAATTGAAATAGTGAACATAAAAGTTTAAATTTCAGATTTAATATATAGAAATTAAGAAACCATATGTTTATCATGACATGAATACTGAGAGTTGCACAAAATCCTAGAACTAGGATCACATAATTCTTTTCAGTTAGATCCAAATCTATTAAGCAAATTCATAAAATGAAGTAATGAGTTTTTAGGAGTTTTGATTTGAGAAACTTTCAGTCAATTGACTTAAGGATAGATGTTGTATGTCTTGAGAAAGAATATAATTGTAACTTTAAAGTTTCTATAAGTTTAATAAACTAGGGTTAATCATTGAATCAAGTTAAATTCAAACATAGATAATGTTCTATAGGGATTTAACATCTAGATCTTCATTATCAACTGGTTGTTCCACTCTTGCTCATCAATTTCGATTTTTTATACTTTAATCATTATTTTAGTTTTGTTAAAATTTTAAAATTAATTATTCATTATACTAGATTAGATAATAGAAAGATGGTTAGCATGTAGTTCTCATGATATTGACACTCGCACTCACTAAACTATGATAATGATAGGTACATTTGCCTTAGTAATTTTATTTTGGTACTTTTTTATTTTGAATATACCATACCAAGTTTTTGGTTCCCCTAAGGGAAAACTAGAATATTAGAAATGATTTATTGTTATTAATAATTAGATTTTTTATTTATTTTGTAGCTTCCTTTTAGATCTTTGTTTTTTTAGCTAAATTTCAAGATTTAGATATTTAATATTATAACAACTGAAGATAATAGTAGGAGATGGAGGACCTCACACTATATGGGCCTATGCTAGGCTATCACTTATTGAGACAAAATCTAGCATTATTAGGCCAAGAATGAAGGCTAATAACTTCGAGATAAAGTCCAGCATGATTAACATAATTCAATAACTTGTATAGCTTGATAGTATACCGGATGAGGATCCTAACACATATATCACCAATTTTTGGAGATTTGTGATACTTTCAAGGTTAATGGACTTTTAGAAGATTCCATTTAACTAAGATTATTTTCTTTTACATTTGGTGATAGAACTAAATCATGATTGAAGTCTTTGCTTATTGGATTTATTACCTCCTATAATGGATTTGTGAAGAAGTTTTTAGCCTAGTATTTTTCAATATGAACAAAAAGACTTAGGAATAACATCTTCTCCTTTTAACAATCAAAGAATGAGACATTACAGGTTTGTGAGAGGGATATAAGGAGCTATTAAAAAAGTTTGCACACCATGGACTCAACTTAGTACTAAAGGTAAACATTTCATAGTAGATTGGGCTATTCAACTATTTAGTTGATTAATGCTTCTTTAAATGGGACTACCATCTTTAAAACTCCTAGGGAATTACAAGATTTGATTGATAATATAGTAATGAATATTTATCAGTAAGGGTATCTGATACCAAAGCAAAACTAAGGTGGTATCCATATTGTCGATGTGGTGACAACATTAGAGGCGATGAGATTAACAATATGAGATTATTAGCTCAATCGAATCAAGTATTATGTTAAGGTATTTATGGTAATGGGCATCTAAGTCATAACTTTCTAGCACCTAATAACAAAAAATAACTTACTAAGTAAGTTGAATTTGTGGGGAGCCAATCTTAATATAACCCTTATAGTAGTACTTATAATCTGAAGTGGATGAATCATCTAAACTTCTCATGAAAAAATCAAGGCCCATTTATATTTTAACAATAATAGAAGCAATAAAATAAAAGACTTGAGGATCTCTTGATAAAGCTTGTCAATACATCCAAAGCTTGCTTTCATATAACTGAAGCATCTATAGGAAATCAATAAGATGTTAACATAACATAAAAATTTAGATTGGACAGCTTGCTAAGCTTATTTTTGAAAGGCAAACAAGTATTTTGCTTAGAAATATCAAGCCAACTTGAGGGAGCAAGTGAATGTAATAAATTTGAGGAGTAGGATGGAGTTGAAAGTTAAAGAAACATATATATAAAAGAAGGAATAACTACTATATAAGAGGTGAAGGATGAGGAGAAAAAGAACGAGAATGAGGTGGATCCAAAAGACGTAATGGTTAAAGAGTATCCATTGAGAATTCCATACTCAAGTAGACTTGAGAAACATAGAAAAGATGTTTGATTTGGTAAGTTCTAGAGCTTCTTAACAAATGCATATTAGCAAGACTTTTATTAAAGCTCTTTAGTAGATGTTGAAGTACATCAAGTTCTTAAAGAATCTCCCTTCTGAAAAGAAAAAGCTCGAGGAGTTATAAATGGTGACTCTAAGTAAACATTTGCCCCTACATCTTATAAAACAATCTGTCCCTAAACAATAAAAAATCTAAGGAGTTTCAATATTACTTGTAATATTGGTAGCTTTCTAATTAAAAAGGAATTAGTAGATTTAAGAGCTGGAATTAATTTGATATCATATAAGATGTTTAAAAAGTTATGATAAAATGAACTTAAACCAATTAGGATGAGCATTAAATTTGTAAATAGATCAATTAAGTGTCCTAAGGGGATTATAAAAGATTAAATTCATATTTTCTATAGATTTTATGATTTTGGATATATAGGATGATGTAGTGGTTCCATTGATCTTAGGATGACATTTTTTATCCATTTCTAAGGTTATGATATATATGCATGATATTAATCCTAAAGTTATGGAATAAAGAAGTAAATTTTAAGATATTTGAAGCAATGGGATATTCTATTGATAAAAATGATACTAGTATATCTATATATGTGAGTGATACCAAAACATCTTATTTTATGTAATAAATAATCATGTGGGACAAATTATAAACTTGCGTATTGTACTAGGAGAAGAAGAAGAAAATGGTGAGCCTTATTCTAATGGAGCATATGGCATGTTTAAAAGCAAATGAATCTTTGATTGGGAAGAAGAATTATGAGGAGCTGCCAAGATAAAGGGTTTAAGTGAGGATTTCAGCTAAAAGACTTATAAAGAAGTACTTGTTAGGAAGCAACCCAACAATTTAGGTGTTTTTATTTCAATCTAGTAGCTTTATAAATTTTTAGCATTGATTTTTAGTATGTTTTTATATGACTTGTTTTTTAGCGTGCTTTAAGTTAAAATCAATTTAAAGTCAAGCATTTAAATGTGGTTAATGGATTCAAAACATTATAGAATTTCTGAACATGTAACCATAAAGGAAGTCTATGGTCTGGGCATCTCCTTAATAAGTCCTTAAAAATGTCTTATATATCATATAATTTTTTTTAACTCAATCTGAGTAAAAGAAGAGATATCATTCTTCATTTTGCCAGTTTTGACAAACGAGAAGTACATCTTCAAGAATTTTTTCTTTATCCATATTGTCCCATGATAGATCCTTTGGGAAGAGAATTCAATCATTATTTAGCCTGGTTCCTCAACGAAAAGGGAAAAAACCTCAATCTGGTTACATCATTAGTGACTCCATTACTCTTGAATGTGTCACAAATCTCTAGAAGCTTTTCTGTTGGCCCCTAAATTTTTTTTCTTGATAAATAAGCATGATTAGATTATTTTGGGGTCTTGCTAGATAAATTTATGTTGGACTTAGTTGACATGTTAATGTGAATGAGATTAGGTGACATGAGTTAAGGGAATTAAAGTGTTAAGGTGGTAACTTATGCATGA
>JAOTAX010029737.1:0-11527 GCA_025629825.1 Erythroxylum guanchezii
ATAGTTGCAGCCAATGAAAGTGCCTCCATTACCGCATCTCACCTTAGCACAACCTATGCGAACGGTGTTTCTCCACAACGCCCGAGTGTAGTGCCCACAAACCTTGCCTTCTGCGCAAGAGTTAGAGCGGTAGTCGTAGAAGGGTTTCTCGTCAACCCACAGTTTTATTCCTATTTTCTTAATTTTTAATATTTAAGCTGATATGACAATAACAGGGCATGTGAGAGCCATGTGTCCAATGAGTTAATGATGTGACACTAAATTATTTTTACAAAAAAAAGTTTAATAATTTGGTACCACTTTTGAATGATCAAACTAGAATTACAAATTTGAAATTTTAAAATAATTAAAGAGTTTAAAAAATGTTATAATTAAAGTTATTCTTTATTAAAAAGAAAAGGAGGAAATTAATAAGAAAATAATTAATAATAAGGCAGAGTTAAGTAAAAAATTATAAAATTTTACTGTGCATGGTAGCAAAAACTTGTAGTAAAAAAATAGAAACTATTCTATAAATTTAAAAAATTGCTCGAAATAATACAAGGTATTGATCAGCAGTACTATACTAGAATCCAATCTCTTACCATATCCGGTACGATATTAATAACATTTCTTTGAACCTTATTGTTTTATATCTTTTTTTTATTACAAAAGAAAGCAGAAAAAAAATTAGCTTAACGCTCTAGAGAACAAAACACTTTGGGCATCCTGACGGAGAAGCTCCTGGACGCCTAATGGGGGTTCCTAGAGGAAATGCAGGCCTGGACGTAGAATCCCAGCGAGGGCAGCCAAACTGTCGGCGTACTGATTACCTTCCCGAAGGACATGCTGGAACTGAATCTCCCACTCCCGACTGACCAGTTTCGGTATACCTGCCACCAAAACGGAATCGCCTGTAAGCACAAGATGCGGGTCGGATAAAATATTAATGACCTCGAGGGAATCGACTTCAGTGATCACCCCTGTGATACCCCAGCTCCCAGGCCAGCGTTAGCACTGAGAACACACCCCACAGCTCCGCCTGCAGCGGCGAGCCCCTACCGAGATTGTATTGGAACCCCCCACACTAGTGGCCTTGCCAATCACAGATCAACCCTCCGGAAGCGGCCTGATTGGAGGCGTATTGAGCCGCTCCATTCGAATTGACTTTCACCCAACCCTCCGAAGGCTTAGTCCAACCCACCAGTGTGCCCACCGGGGTGCCCTGAGCGGGGAAGACCCGGTTCTCCAGCGCTTGAGCGCGCAAAATCCATTCAACGTAGGCGAGCGTGATGCGGGGACCCTCGTCCGACCAAACAAAGCTGGGCTCAAAAAGGCTATAATTACGCCACTTCCAGAGGAACCAACAGGCAACAAAAATAGTGGCCCATGCAGCCTGGTGCACCAGGGCGGTATTACGGAGATTGTACTACAGCCACTCCTCCTCAGCTTGCTGAAAGAATCCCGAGCCTATAATCACCCGAGGGAAGTTGCTCAAAAACGCCGATGCCCTCGGATAGTCCCGCACCACATGGATAGTAGTCTCGGCCTGGCCACAGACGTGGCACCGCGCATCGATGGCAATGTGCCTCGCCACCCGCTGTTGGTTCGTCAGGAGCTTCCTGTTGGCGACTAGCCAGAGAAATGATCGGATCCGTTGCGGGCCTGCCCACTTCCAAATAAGCTCCCAAAGTTTGTTGCAGGGCACCCGGGAGCGGGCCTCAATTAAGTCGTAAGCTGACGCCACAGTGAACTACCCATGAGGAGTAAGGCCCCATCCTATGATATCCTCTTCGGCAGCCTCAGCGACAGGGCTTGAAAGCGCAAGGGTCATACAAACTGATGCCGGTAGGTATTGTTGAAAGACCTCCCAACGCCAAATGCCCGTCTCCTGAGTGAGGGAAGCGACCGTAGCGAACCGAAGATGGTCGGGGACCAGCGAGGTAGTCTCCTGGATAAGGAGACCCCAGCCTTCCAGCCAGCTATCCAGCCAGAAAAAGATGCTACGCCCATTGCCTAGGGCCCAGGAGAGACCCTTCCGAATAACATGCCAGGTTTGTTTTATATCTGTGTATATAGACACACACACATAAATTCAAAATCTAATTAAGTTTGGGATGTTTTCTAATTTATCCTAATATATACTTGTGTGAAAAAGAAATCAAAGTTCAGTGAGCATTTGTCAGTTATCAAAGCTTTTTGAACTAGTTTGATGCAAATCCACTTGGAATTAGATTAAGTTGGATAAGGTGATATACCCCAAAACTGAATATGATTCCACAATTAACATTATTATTCCAGGAATATACAACGATAGATAAGCCAAAAACAAATTTGACAACACCATATTCACTACTATTTATCACATCTCACATAAGACATTGCAAGAGCACTTTTAAGTACTACGAATAGTTGAAGGGTTCAGTTAGAAGCGATGGTGCCGGAACTACGGCCTGAAAGCTGGATTTGTCCTTTCTCATGATTATTACTTCCTCGAGATATTTCAGACTCAAAACTAGGAGACGTATTGTGACGGGAAACGAACATGTTTGTTAACTCTGGCATTTCTAATGGCAAGCATGGCAGTTCAGGTTTAGTTTTGAGCATGTCAATAGCTTCTCCAATTGACGGACGTTCACGATAATCTGGATGTGCACATGCAAGACCAACTATAAGTAATCTTACTATATCTTCCTCTACAACATTTTGGTTCAGTCGGGGATCAGCGGCGGCGATAACTTTTCCTCTTCCATACTGCTCCCAGACCCATTCCAGCAGTAACTTCCTAGTTTTCACACCATTCTTAAAAAAAGCACGCTTACCAGAAGCTATTTCTAAAGCAAGTATACCAAAGCTGTATACATCTGATTCTTTACTAGCCCTGCCACTCTCAGCATACTCTGGAGCCACATATCCTTCTGTGCCAACCAGTAATTTTGTGGTATAGGAACTGTGGTCATGATTCACAAGCCTGGCAAGGCCAAAGTCACCAAGCTTGGCATTGAAATTGGAGTCCAATAACACATTGCTTGATTTAATATCGCGATGTAGGACACATTGGTCGCAGAGTTCTTGCAGGTAATGGAGTGCGGTGGCGACGCCTAAGGCTATTCCATACCTGGTCTCCCATGTCAGCATACATCTCTTACTGAAGAGATGGAAATCCAAGCTGTTGTTAGGCATGAACTCGTAAACAATGAAGAGTTCTTGCCTTTCTCGACACCAACCGATGAGTTGAACCAAATTTCTATGCCGTAATCGGCCAATTGTTCTCACTTCTTCTTCCGCAGTGAAATCCGTGGACTCTGCAACAATCTTCTTGACATCTATTTTGGAATTCGTATCCTGCAGGAGGCCTTCATATACAAATCCGAACCCACCTCTGCCAAGCAGTCGAGCATCAGCGAAGTTGCTGGTTGCATTAAGCAGTTCCTCGTACAAGAAACTTCTGGCGCCTACCTCACTTTGTAATTTATGATCTGTAACATCTTTTCTTTTTCTACTGTTCATCCAACAGAGGAACCAAACGAAACCCGATACTAATAGCAGTATACCGCAAATAACAGGTATAGCCCACAACCAAGATCTTCTCTTTCTCTATGTGGTCATAGCTTGGACAGGCGAAGTAGTCTGGTTTGTTACATCATCTGGAAGTTGCAAGTTTAAGCTAAAATCCCACGAGTGAATTGTATGGTCCTCGTATAAATCTGGAACGGTGGCTGCTGAGAAGCTGACGTTAATCCATTCGGGCAACTTCTTTCTTAAATCAACTGTGTGCCAAAATTCATAGGTATGCGAGCCTCTGAAACTTTCCTCATCACCACTAGTCAGCTTAACGCTTAAAATTTTTGTAGAAGATGTATAAGCAATCCAAGCTTCAGCTGTTCCTCCATTATAAATGTCATTTGAAGACCAATTCTTGGTAGCAACAGATTTCATCGAGTGCACATCGACGCCAACGTGGGTTGGCATATCTATTGGGTCCCAATCATCGTGGTGTGTGTCAAACTCTACTGCAACAAAATTAGTTGATGAAGAATTTGAACAAAGTGCGAGATATCCCCTTCCTGAGTTCGGAGGAATTTGGGAACCGTTTGGAGCGAGGAAAAATGCAAATCCATGGGCTCTGGAGTGATTGCCTGCAGAGTTGATACTGAAGGAGAAATGAGTGTTGAAATCAGCAAGATTTCTCGAGACGCTGTCCCTGTAAGAGGCATCTCCACCAGTCCATCAGCCCACAACACATCAGGCCCAACACCTACAGCATAACACACATCTTCTAGAAGATTTCTCATCGGTGCCTTTGATATTTTCTGTTATAACCGAATGATTTTGTACAGCTGTATTGATTACGTTTGTATATTTATACTCTCTCTCGACAATGTACAAGTGACAGTGACAATAAGAAATCCATTACAACATTATACTTTTACATGGTATCAGAGCCTCATAGACACACGTCTATGGCTGCTTCTCCTTCTTCTTCTATGGCTACTGCTGATTCTTCATCTGATCAGCTTCTAAATTTTCCCTCTCTTGCAAAATCATTAAACGTCACCACTACCAAACTTACCCGATCAAATTATATTACTTGGAGAGCTCAGGTTCTTGCTACTATTCATGCCTTGAAGCTTGAAAATTTTATCTCTTCCTCTTCTGAAATCCCTGCTGCTGTTCTTCCTTCTAATGACAATATATCTCAGCCTAATCCTAAGTATCGCCTCTGGCATAGATCTGACCAACTTCTTCTTTGCTAGCTATTGTCCACTGTCAATGATGATGTTGTTAGCCTTGTCACTCACTGCCAATCCTCTGTTGATGTTTGGATTACCCTTGAAAAATTATTTGCCCAAACAAGCATGGTCAAAGTTTTACAGTTAAAACAGCAGTTATCATCAATTAAAAAGGGATCAGATACTATCAGTACATATATGCAGAAAATAAAGATCATCAGTGACTCACTTCGTTTAGCTGGTCATCCAGTCCCTGACTCTGAACTTATTCTCAGTGCCCTTACTGGCTTAGGACAAGATTATGACCCTATTGTCTGTCTTTTATCAAATACTATGGCTTTTTCTTCTTTTCAAGATGTTCAAAGCTCCCTCCTCATGCATGAAACCCGTTTGGAGCAACAAAATGCTGTGTCTCAAATCTCACCACCACCAACAGCCAATCTTGCCAGTCACACTTCCTCCTCAGCTTTTTCTGGTGGCAGACATTGTGGACGGGGCAGAGGCACAAGAGGAAGAGGAGGCAGATCTACTCCTCGAGTGTTCTGTCAACTTTGCCAAAAGCCATATCATTCTGCTCTGCAGTGTCACAAAAGGTTTAACCAGAACTGGCAGGGACCTCCAATCCTTCAGCAGCCCTGGTGATCCTCCCCTCAACATATGCAGAACCACACTGGGTATACCACTTCACCTCAAGCACATTATGTTCAGTCTGGTTCCTCCACTTCCTACATGGTTCCTCCACAATCAGCTCCATTATCTGAGCCACCAACCGAGTCCACCTGGTTTGTTGATAGTGGAGCAAAAAATCATGTTACTCCTGATATTCAGAACCTGAGCATCAACTCTCCATACAATGGCAGTGAACATTTAACTGTAGGCAATGGTAATATTTTACCTATCACAAACATTGGTTCATCTTCTTTTCACTTTAATGCTTCTTCTACACCTTTACATCTTAAAAACATTTTACATGTGCCTTCTATAACTCGTAATCTTTTAAGTATCTCTAAACTTACCAAAGACAATAATATTGTTGCTGAATTTTCTGATAATGGTTGTTTGTTTAAGGACAAGCTTTCAGGGACCACTCTTCTAAAGGGAACTCTGCAGGATGGGCTGTACCTCCTCAAGACACTACCTAAAGCTTCTCATGCACCCTCAGTTGCCCCTCCTTCCTCTGTTTCTGTTTTTCCTCGTGCCTATGTTACAACAGTAGATGCAAATGTGCTACATGCCACAATGGGTCATCCTTCCCCATCTATTCTATCCAAGATTGCAAAGTCTATGAATGTTAAAATTGATATGCACTCTCTTAAATTTTGTGATGCTTGTAAAGTTGGAAAGTTACACCAACTTCCCTTTCAAAATCATTCAATTAATGTTACTGCTCTATTTGAAATTGTGTACTCTGACATATGGGGTCCTTCCCCAACTTTATCAACCAAAGGACATAGATACTATATTTTCTTTATTGATGCCTACACTAGATTCACTTGGCTCTACCCCCTAAAACTTAAATCCGAAGCCTTTTCCACCTTTCTCAAATTCAAAACACATGTAGAATTGCAATTTAATCATAAGATAAAAGCTTTCCACACTGACAATGGGGGGAATATCAGTCTTTTCGTTCTTACCTTGCATCACAAGGCATCTCTCTTCGGTTATCCTGTCCCTATACCCATCAACAAAACGGAGTTTCTGAAAGGAAACATCGTCATATTACAGAAATGGGACTCACCCTACTCTCTCAAGCATCAATGCCTCTCTCTTTTTGGTTAGAAGCTTTTCTCACAGCCACTTACCTCATCAATCTATTACCCAGCCCCATTACTATCACTTACCTCATCAATCTATTACCCAGCCCCATTACTAACTTCAAATCCCCTTATGAGCTTCTTTATCATAAACAGCCAGCCTATGCTCAGCTTAAACCTTTTGGCTGTAGTTGTTTTCCCTATCTAAGACCCTACTCCCCTCACAAATTCAACTTTCACACTACTAAGTGTGTTTTTCTTGGCTACAGCTTGACTCATCGAGGTTATAAATGTCTTAATGCTTATGGCCAAATCTATATTTCTCGTCATGTTGTTTTCAATCCATCTGAATTTGCCTACCCTCTTCTTTTTCCAACCCCCTCACCTTTACCTTCTACTTCTCACAAAGCTCATTCTACTCTACCTCTCTCACTTCTTAAAGTCCCTTCCTCTTCTATACAGCCTACTACTGCATGTTCTCTGCTGAGGGATTGGTCTCCAGAAGCTGCTCCAAACTTACCATCATTACAGGTAAATTCTTCTCCTCAATCTTCTGATTTACACTCCCACATTGTCCCTTTTGGACCTTCTGCTCCCCTCACAAACACTCATCCCATGCAAACTCGCTCTAAGAATGGCATTTTCAAACCTAAACTATACCATGCTCCTCTCTCTCCCTCACCAATACAAGAACCCCCATCTGTTTCCTTTGCTCTACAAGATCCTATTTGGAAAGCTGCTATGGATGCTGAAATGCTTGCTTTACACACCAACCGAACCTGGACTCTTGTCCCTTATCAACCCAGCATGAATGTTTTGGGCACTAAGTGGGTGTTTCGGGTCAAATATCACTCAGATGGTTCATTTGACAAAGCCAGGGCCCGGTTGGTGGCAAAGGGGTTTAATCAAAACCCTAGTGTGGATTTTACTGAGACCTTCAGCCCAGTGGTTAAATCCTCCACAATTAAGGTGATCCTTTCCCTAGCTGTCTCTTTTGGGTGGGATATTCAACAGATAGACATCAACAATGCTTTCCTCAATGGAATTCTACATGAAGAGGTCTACATTAATCAGCCTCAAGGGTATGTTAATTCATCCTATCCTACTCATGTGTGCAAGCTTTCTAAAGCCCTATATGGGCTCAAACAGGCCCCTCATGCGTGGTTCTTCACCCTTAAACAGACTCTTCAGCAATGGGGCTTTACACCTTCTAAATGTGATACCTTTCTTTTTTATCTTCATCACCATCACACCAAACTCTACATTTTGATCTATGTTGATGACATATTGATTACTGGGAACGACAAAGATGCCATTCACCAGCTCATTCTCCGTTTACAGAACCAATTTGCCCTAAAGACTCTTGGTCCTCTACATTCCTTTCTTGGTTTTGAGGTTCATCGCACTCCTACTGGTTTATATCTATCTCAGCAGAAATACATCTATGATCTTTTACGAAGGGCCAATATGCTTACCTGTAAGCCGTGTTCCACCCCTGTCACTTCTGGTCAGAAGCTCTCTGCCTTTGCTGGTGATCCCATCGCAAATCCATCCGATTATCGCAGCCTTGTTGGTGGTCTGCAATACCTGTGCCATAGTCGACCGGATATTAGTTTCATTGTAAACAAATTAAGTCAGTTTTTAGTCAATCCCCTTCAACCACACTGGGTTGCCCTAAAGAGAGTTCTTCGATACTTACGTGGCACTGCTGATACAAAGCTCTTTTTCAGTTCTTCTTCATCCCCCTTACAGATCCATGCATTTTCTGACTCTGACTGAGCCGGCTCTGTTGACGACCGGAAATCCACTTCCGGCGGCTGTGTTTTTCTAGGTGGTAATCTCGTCCATTGGAGCTCCAAAAAGCAATCGGTTGTCGCTCGATCCAGTACCGAAGCTGAATATCGTGCTCTCTCCACTCTCTCGACCGAGATTCTTTGGCTCTTGTCTTTCCTCTCCGAATTAGGGTTTTCACCCTCTCCTCGCCCTGTCATCTGGTGCGACAATAACGGAGCTCGTGCCTTGTCCTAGAATGATGTCTTCCACGCTCGAACGAAGCACATTGAAATCGATGTGCATTTTCTTCGTGATCGAGTAGCCGCTGGAAGCTTCGAGATCAACTATGTTAGTTTGGAAGATCAGCTCGCTAACCTCTTTACTAAGTCTATGTCTTTCGACCGACACTTCCACTTGTGTACCAAACTCAACCTTCGCAGTCCACGAAGCTTGTGTTTCCCCGGGGGGGGGGGTGTAAGAGGCATCTCCACCAGTCCATCAGCCCACAACACATCAGGCCCAACACCTACAGCATAACACACATCTTCTAGAAGATTTCTCATCGGTGCCTTTGATATTTTCTGTTATAACCGAATGATTTTGTACAGCTGTATTGATTACGTTTGTATATTTATACTCTCTCTCGACAATGTACAAGTGATAGTGACAATAAGAAATCCATTACAACATTATACTTTTACAGTCCCAAAGCTGCAATGGTCGGCGACATGTAAGTCGACCACTACTGTAACTCCCACCATTTCTTGTTAGTTCGACGACCTTTGAATAGTCTGGAGCATAAGCGTCTGCTTCAAATTGTAGTTCTGACATATCTTGGCCAAATTCCGTGTAGGTGAAACTGGTGTTTGCCATGGTTGCTTGGACTGTGTGCCTGATGTTTAAAGAGAAGAGTAATATGGAGAGAAGTCCATAATTTGAAAGGTTTAGACGGAAGATGATAATACAGAATTGATTTTCCATGTTCTTACGAAGGTAGTGTGTGACAAGCTTGAAAATTTTTCTTCTCCAATCAGCTATATATACAAAAAAAGGGAAGAAAAAATCACATTAAAGTGTGCCTGGCAGGAGAATAAATTAATAAAAAAGAAATGAATAGTAATAATTAGTTATTTATAATAATTAACTTAATAGTTTTTTTATACCCTAATTTTAAGTAATAGTCTATACCCCATATTTGGAAGGAATGATTTTGATTAATTGATTAAAATATATAACAAATTAATTGATTAAAATATAATTAATTAGTTAATTATAATATAATTAATAAAAATATAACAAATTTTTATTTTTTAATATTTTTAACAAATCAACTACTATTAATAGTAATGTTAATCATTCCTTCTTCTTAATCTACCATCATAATTATAATGATTATATATATTCTCATTTCTTACTATATTAATACTTATTTATATTACCATTTCTTACTTAGAACTCGATTATTGGAAGAAATTAAAAAAAGTAATAATAGCCAACATAACATTCCATGTCAACTAACTGGTCTACTCCTGTCAATTGTCTTCTTGACTTCTGGGTAGCACAAATTAATAGTAATAAATATTAAGATGATGACTATGAAAACGACGATTTTTAATTCTTTCATATAAAAATATAAAATTTTCATTTTTAGTCTAGAGATTGTAAATAATATTTATACAAGATTATTAATACATTGTACAATTTTGAGAAATATATGAAAAGATTAAAATTTTTGTTTTATAAACATAAAAAACCTACTTTAAAAAATCCAACATCCTTCTTGTCACAGCGTATGAATGCATAAATACTAGCTTCTTAACTCGTTCAAAGATTGTCGTCAAGTCAATGCTCATTGCACAGCTGATGAAATGTATGGTGCGAACATGGGGTATACATTAAAGGGGCGTGTGCATCTATTAGGAAGCTGTCCATTTGAAGTCTACATAGGCCAGAGGATATACCTTGTTATTTGTTGTTTATTGGACGAAGGAGTTGGCCCCCGTGTTCATTATTGGTGACCTGACTAATCTCTTCGCCCAAAATTTGCAATTTATCTATGCTATTAAAATCACAATATCATACATAACTATAGGGGACGGAAAACGGGGAGATTTAGTTTATATTTGTGGTTTGTAAGTTCATGTAATGAAACTCCCGAAACTAATCATTATTTAAAGCCTCTATAACCAATTCACAAAACAAGCCTTTAGAGTGAAAGTTGGTAGAATTTTATACTATACATTTAGAAATTTTGGGTGTGTATAATTTATTAGGATTTAAGGACATACTTTTTTTTAATAGATTTCAAAAAACTTATCCTAATTAAAATTGTAACATCCCGTGCTTACATTAAGAAGCGTATGCTTGAAATTTTTTCTTCTCTAATCAGCTTTATATATACAAAAGGAATGAATGATAATAATTATTTATTTATTATAATTAATTGAATAATTTTTATTATTTATGAATGAGAAACTATGGTAAGTTATAATTTTAATCAAGAGTAGTATATTTTTAGAAATATCCTAAATTTATAAATAAGATTTAGATCCTTAATAAGATATAGAAAATAAAAATATCAGTGATATGACTCAATTACTGGAGTTCAATTCATCCTGTTGTCATTTTTCATATGATAATAATATTGGACATACGTTGAAAATACTACGTTATTCATATTATTCTATACATTTACCTGTATAAACTAATATGTTAAGATCTAACTAATTATCACGAGACTATCTATATTAAAATATTAGCAATCCACAAAAATAATTAATATTCTACTTATAAAACTTATTTGTAAGAGTCTTCAATAGCTGAATCACGAAACAGACACAACCCTTAGTATTCCGAAAACAAGTGGTCCCTTGAGAACATCCGGCAAAACGACACCCATTATACCTTAGAATTCCAGTGACAGAAAAGGTGGTCCTTTCAAAAATATCTGATAAAGCAATAAATGTTAAGTGGAATTTATTATAAACGTCAACAAAGGCCAATATCAAACAGAACCAAAATTTCCAATGAATAAATGTTAAGTGGTTGGCTTTAGTTAAGTGATTGAAGAGTTGTAAGAACAGGTGACTTTGGAACTTTATTCATATATATGGGCTTATTTAGCATCACATAGTGTGATGATAAACATTATAAGTCCAACACCTTTTCTATAACATAATATTTAGACGCTGATTCTTCAATAAGGTCGTCGGCCAATGACGTTCCCTGGAGGATCATAGTTGCAGCCAATGAAAGTGCCTCCATTACTACATCTTACCTTAGCACAAC
>JAOTAX010029766.1:0-11526 GCA_025629825.1 Erythroxylum guanchezii
AATATTTATTTAGGATTATAATATTATTTAGCTTTTTTATATGTTTTAATATTTATTTTTGATATTAGTTTTATTTCTTACAAGAAAATGAGACGTCTCTTTAAATAATTTCTTACAAGATGGAAGTGAATTTGTAATGTAAACTTATTGTTTAATATACTTTAAATAATATTTATATGTATAAATAATTTTTTATTACAAAATAAAATATAGTTAAAATTAATGAAAGTGCTTTTTATTTTTATATTGTCAAACAGTCTACTGTATGAAGCTCTTTCAAAAAAGCTATTTTTTTAATTGACAGCCAAACAATCAATTGACTTCTTAGAAAAGCTCTTTTTAAAAAAATTCTACTAATAAAAGCTCTACTATATAAGTCCATCCAAACAGACACTTATTCCATAAAATCAAGTGTCATTGCCCTGAAGATGGAGTTCAGTTTACTTGAATGGTGGAAAAGGAGCATGTTTTTGACTTCTTACAAGGTCTGAGTTTGAACAAAGACTTGGATGACGTTAGAGTGAGGCTATTAGGACAAAAACCTTTCCTTACAATTTGAGAAAGTTTTGTTGAAGTTAGAAGGGAAGAAAGCATAAAACGAGTGATGCTCAACCCTTCTTCTACTGGACCAGATGCATCCTCAACCAGTTCAGCAGTAGTTACTCACCACCTCCAATCCAAAAGGCCAGAACTAAGAGGGAAGGTTGAGAGCAACTATGTTGTGACCACTGTCGCAAGTCCAATCATAACAGGAAAATTTGCTTGAAACTCAACGGTAGACCAGTAGGATGGAAGCCACGAAATTAGAGAGAACCCACTAAAGCGCTTGCGACAGAAACCTGTGTTGACAACAATTTGACTAGTCAACTTAGCCTCACATCTGAACAAGTCATGATACTGTAATCAATGCTCAACCACTAGAAATTTTCAACAGAACCAGAAAATGCCCCTTCCTCTTCCAGTGCAACAGTGGCTCATCAAGGAGGCTGAGAAACACCAGGACTGGATTATTGACACAGGAGCCTCAGATCACATGATTGGAAACTGAGACACCTTTTCTACCTATGACACATGTGGGGATGATATTCAAATTACCGTGGCAGATGGCAAAACAATAAAAGCAAAGGATTGTGGCATTGTAGAACTATCAGGATTGAACTTAAAACTAGTCCTTTATGTTCCTAATCTAAAATGCAATCTGATTTCAATTATTAAACTTACCAAAGACCAAAATAGTGCAGTAACTTTTTTCCCTTCCTCATGTGTATTTCAGGACCTATCTTTGGGGAAGATGATTGGCTGTGTTAAGGAGTGTGATGGCCTTTATTTCCTCTGTGATACTGGTTCTTCCTCCAAGACTCAATCACTTGAAATGTCTCATTATCCATTTTGTCTAATTTTGAACTCATATTGTGGCATAAACGTCTTGGTCACCCTAATTTCTCTTATCTTAAATTGTTTTATTTCTTTTTATTTATCAATAAAAATGTCTCCAGCCTTCATTGTTAACGTTGCATTGTTGCTAAACAATCAAGAAAAACTTATTCCCTTCATTCATATTAAGCAACAAAACCATTTCATCTTATCCATAGTGATGTTTGGGTTCCAGCCTAAGATCTTCCATTACGAGTCCCAGATGGTTTATCACTTTTATTGATGACCACACTCAGATTTGCTAGATTTATCTTATGAAAGAAAAATCAGAGGCCACTACCATTTTTAAACAATTTCATAAATATATTTCTACTGTATTTCAATCCTAAATCTAAATCTTTCATACTGACAATGG
This sequence comes from Erythroxylum guanchezii, assembly GCA_025629825.1. Taxonomy (NCBI): domain Eukaryota; kingdom Viridiplantae; phylum Streptophyta; class Magnoliopsida; order Malpighiales; family Erythroxylaceae; genus Erythroxylum; species Erythroxylum guanchezii. Next base: position 1,790 of record JAOTAX010029766.1, read on the forward strand.
GAGAGAATATTTTACCAATGACTTAACCAATTACCTTGTTGATTATGGGATTCTTCACTAAAGCTCTTGTATCTACATCCCCTAACAAAATGGGGTTATTGAACGCAATAACTGACACCTTTTAGAGGTAGCCCGCTCCTTGATATTTTCTAACAATTTTCCAAACAAATTTTGGGGGAAAGTTGTCCTCACAGTCACCTACCTCATCAATAGATTACCATCAAAACCACTCAATATCTGTACTCTTATCAGCTGCCTGTTAGAGACCTTTCCCAAAGTTTATCTCCTTTATTCATTGCCCCAAAAGGTATCTGGTTGTACGACTTTTATTTATAATCACAATGCTCATCAAGGAAAATTGGACTCTAAGGCACTAAAATGCGTATTTGTAGGATACTCTTCCACACAAAAAGGGTACAAATGCTACCATCCAGCCTTTAAAAAATTCTTTGTGACCTATGATGTCACATTCCTCGAAGACCAATCCTTTTATCCCAATGGTTCTCTTCAGGGGGAGAATTTTGAATGAAGAAAATCATTGGGATCCAACCATATCTCTACCCATATCGCTTCCTTCCTCTTACCAGTCCCAAAAGTCATCTTCACCTTCAAATAGTCCAATTCCAAGTCCCTCCCTAGTGGGACATGATCAAGGATTGCATCAAGGGGGAGGACCAATCACCAGTGAACTAATCAACGTTTAGACAAGAAGGCCAAAAGTTCCCCATACTGATCAATCATTGGAACCGAAGCTAAGTCCAGGTTTTACAAGTAAAGGTCTGGGGTAGGTTAATAATACTGACCTCCCAATTGCCCTTAGAAAAGGGGTACCAAAGTGCACTCAATATCCTTTGTCCAATCACTTAACTTATGCAAAACTGTCTCATGAGTACAGGGCCTTTACTACACTAGTTGATCGTGTTGACATTCCAAACGACATTCAGCGTGCACTTTAAGACCCTAAATGGAAGGCAATAATTGAAGAAGAAATCAAAGCCCTACTAGAAAATGATACTTGGGAAATAGTTGTTCCTTCACAAGGAAAGAAGTTGGTGGGCAGCAAATGGATATTTACTGTGAAACTCAAATTGGATGGAGAGGTAGAGAGATACAAGGCAAGATTGGTGGCACAAGGATATACTCAAACATATGGCATAGATTATGAGGAGACATTTGCTCTAGTGGTAAAAATGAACTTAATCAAGGTATGATATGACACCTCCACCTCTGATTCTTAAGATTTATTTTAAGAGGAAATTTAGAAATGCACATGAGGATCACATGGGCCAAGATTTAGTCAATCAATAGCTTGATTCCAACACACATCCAGTAGTCACATCCCATTATTTTAGCTATTCTGTTATTTTACCGATTGGCTTTATTTATTATGCATTATCTTTCATTGTTGCGAATCCTAAGGAATCTGCTATGAGTTGTTAGGAGTTTAGCATTATAAATATCTGATAGTTATAGCAAGTGAGCAGCTTGAATGATTAACGTATTTGTATTGGAGTTTAGTCCCCTCCATACGGATTGCTGTAGCCTCTCGTCTTGAGATATTTGACACCATAGTTGCTGATGTAGCTGCGTTAAAAGCTCAAGCTGACAAGGGGAAGAAACCTGAGAGTAGTAATGATCGGCAAACAAGGGGAAGATCTCATTGGAACGATGAGACAGAGGACGAAGGAGAACAATACTAGGGTTATAGAAGTACCACACGGCCACCTTATACTAAGATAGAATTCCCAAAAATCGAAGGAGGTGATCCACGTGGTTGCATTTTGAAGGCTGAGAATACTTCAGGTGTTATCAAACACCTGAAGAATCGAAATTTTACGTAGTGGCTATGTATTTGGAAGAGGATGCACTTGATTTGTTCGCTTGGATCAATTTCGAGAGAACCATTCTGTATTGGGAGGAGTTAGTGAACGCACTTCAAGAACAATATGGTCCTGTTGAATTCTAGAATCCTAATGAATATCTTTATGTTGTTCGTCAAACAGGTATAGTATAAGAATTTTAAAACCATTCATTCCATTCATTCATAAAGCTTACACTATTTCCCCCAAACAAATATTTACAAAACCTTATATAGATTCTAGCAAAATTACAAAAATAATGCTAGAGCCCTTCTGGTGTCAGCTAACAGACTCTGAGCCATTTCTCTATCCAAAAGATTCCTTAAGTCCTGACTAAGAAACTAGGTCTCCTGTCTCGTACTTGAAAAGTCACATTGCAATTTTTGATGAATTTTGCAAACTCAATAAGTGAACCATCATTGATGAATTCACCAGATTATGTAGACACATCACATATATCACAATTATTCATTCAGAACATATAATTATTCCTGATATTCACATACATTGTTGAAGGCATTTTTCTCATTGAAATGAGTGACATTTTCCCTTAATTTTTGCATACAGTCATTAGGTTTTATCTATATTTTCCTTGCTAAATTGCTTAGTTCACCTAAATCTGCATTTGTAATGGTTCATGTTTAATTTGTAGGAAATTTATTTAACTTTAGTTGAAAAAAGCCACAACAATAGTGCAAGTAGAAGACAGCCGCTGGTAGCTAGAAACTAAGTCTAAAACGGCAAGCAAAAAGAAAAAAAATGCAAGCCAGAAAACGAAAAAAAGAAACGAGGGTTTTAAAAAGGTTGGAGGATTTTAATTAGGGTGGACTATTACATTGAGTGGGAGACCACCACACCGACACACAAAAGACCAACAAAAACACAGGCACATCAGGGAAAATTCTGGGGGAATATCACGCTACAGGAGGCGGGCTTGAGTGCGTGAACACTAGTGGGACAGCTTCAGGAGGCGACAGCTCCAAGCAAACCACGCCAAAACGCAAATCACAAACGCACGTAAGCAGGGCATAACAGACCACTAGGCGAGCTACATCTCGCAACAGAGGACAGTGTCAATGTAGGAGGCTGACCCACCAGGACGCATCACGCAAACTCTAGGAGAAAAATGCACCAAAGAAATTTGTCACATCTGTCAACAGTAGAGGAGACTACACATCAGGGGGAGGCACAAAAAAATGCAGAGAGGGAGACTCGAAAACTCATTCATTCTTTGATTTATTATTTGATTTCTCCTAATGTTGGTTGTTGAATTTAATGCTTGTGGTTTTCATCCTATCATGATTGAGTAGTTTCCTCAAAGCTTTAAGATTGGGCTGAAGCTTTTAACTAATTTTTTTGTGGATTAAATTTTGGTTGATTTATAAGTATGGACTTTTGGTTTTGATTTCTCTGATTTGAGATTAATTTTGCTGATATTGTGTTTGGCCAACCATTACTTGACATTAGTTGTTAATTGAAGAACCGATAGGCGAAAATTGATAACGGAACTCTAACAAGGAACTTATAAATTTCAGATTTAGACATAAACTGAATTTATGAGAGAGAACCATGTTAGCAAAGAACTTAATGGGTTATGCTTGATTGCTAGTTTACGATAATGGATTAGGATTATTGCATAATACTCCTTTGATACCTTGAAAAAGGATCTAAGAAACTCTAGGCTCAACCTTCTATCAACCAAAATTTGCCTAATAAATTGATCCAGGTGAAGTCCATAAAAAACGCTAAAAGTGGAACCATCCTTGAAGCTTACCACATTCTATTCGGATTAACCCCTAGAGATATTCACATCTTTGTTTAGCATTGATTTTATTATTTTTGATAGTTAAATTTCTAAATTTAATTCCTCAATCCTACACAACTGCTTAGTCCAATTAATTGAGTGATCCAAGCCTAGTACCTACACAATTACTCCCTGTGGGACGATACTATATTATACTACTTGAGACCCGTGAACTTGCGGAGTTGCATCAAGTTTCTTGACGCCGTTGCCGGGGAGTAATCCTTGAGTAATATTAGGTGACTGATTATTTGGTTAAATTGGACACTTTTGTTTTTCTTTTTGTTTTGTGTTAATATATTTTGTCAGAATTGATTTTTGTTTTATTTGTTATCTTTACTGTCTACTTCTTATTTTGCGCTTTATGTACCTTGCGTTTGATCTTGCTGTGTTACACTTAGTTTATGCTAAGGTCCGTTAGTGCTGAAGAATTATTATTTGATTCTGAAATCGAGAAAACAGCTAAGGCATTAAGGAAGGAAGCAAAAGCTAGAAAAGCACGGGCAAAAGCATCTAACGCATAGCCTGTGCAGGAACGCCAGATCGAACTCGAATTTACTACAACTTTTCCAACATAAGAGACAGTCAAATTGGAAATGGCTGAACAAAATCAGAGAACTATGTGGGATCATGCGGTCCCAGATTTTGGAGAATTTCACCCAAGCATTACAAGGCCCCCCGTGCAAGTAAATAATTTTGAATTAAAACCTCGCCTTGTACAAATGGCGTAGCAGAATCAATTCGGAGGGCATCCGACAGAAAACCCACATGTCCACCTGCAACAATTTTTAGAGATTTGTGAAATGTTGAAGCAAAACGGGGTATCTGAGGATGCTATAAGGCTTCGGTTGTTCCCTTTTTCAGTAAGAAATCGGGCTAAGGATTGGCTCCATTCACTACCACCTGGTTCAATCAACAATTGGCAGGAGTTGTCTAAGGCTTTTATACCTTAGTACTTTCCACCCGGAAAGACTGCAAAGCTCAGAAGTGAGCTTACCTCATTTCAACCCAAAGAAGATGAGTCGTTGTACGAAGCATGGGAGAGGTACAAGGAGCTTGAATGCAAATGTCCACATCACGGTGTCCCGAAGTGGATGATTGTGCAGATGTTCTACAATGGAGTTTCTTCGGTTATGCGAAGTGCGATAGATGCTGCGGCTGGAGGTGATTTAATGGACAAGAATGAAGACGAGGCCTTCATGTTACTGGAGAAAATTGCCTACAACAACTATCAGTGGAATAATGATCGGAAAGAGGTTAAGCAAGAGGGGATAAGTTTACCGTAGGTGCTGCGAGTAATGTGAATGCCTTATATGATCAGGATTTTGGGTCGAATATGGGTATAGAATTTCAAAACATTGGGCAAGAATTTGGGGCTGAACAAATGAATCTTGTAGGAAATTATGGACAGAAGAACCAAGGTGGAGCTTTCTCAAGCACTTATAACCTTGAATGGCGAAACCACCCAAATTTCTCCTGGTCTCAACATCCCAAACCACCCCAAAGTTTCCCTAACCAAATCCATTACCCACAACATCAATTGCATTACCAACAGACCTAGCAATAACAAAATCGTGGCCCTCTAGGTTTCCCAAAGTTGAGACAACAAGCTCAGCCCCAGCCACCTGAACCTAAGTCTAACCTTGAATCAATGATACAAACCTTTATACAAAAGCAAGGAGACTTGATGTAGCAACTTACTACCTGAATGGACCAATTGATAGCTCATAATAAGATGCTTGAAGCTCAGATTGCACAACAAGCTGCATTATTAAAGTTGGACATGGGTAAGCTACCAAAACAATTAGAGGTTCCTAAGGAAACCAAGGAAGTGGTACTAAGGAGTGGAAAGGTTTTGGAACCTATGGTGCAGAAGAACAAAGTTGAAAAGGAATCCAAAGAAACAAACCAGGATGCACAACCTGTGCAATCCGATGCTCAGCCTGTGCAACAATCACCTGAGCTGGAAAAATACATACCACCACCACCATATAAGCCATCAATCCCATTCCCTCAGAGATTTCATAGAGCTAACCTAGACCAACAATTTGGAAAATTTGTTGACATTCTGAAGAAGCTCTACATTAACATCCCCTTTACGGAAGCCCTTACCCAAATGCCTACTTATGCCAAGTTCTTAAAAGAAATCTTATCCATCAAGAGAAGGCTAGAGGAATATGCGACTGTGGATCTTACAGAGGAATCAAGTGCTATTCTTCAAAACAAACTCCCTCCTAAGCTTCAAGATCCAGGAAGTTTCTCGATACCTTGCCAAATTGGAACCACAATAATTGCGAGAGCATTATGTGATTCGGGGGCGAGTGTGAGCTTATTGCCATTATCTATCTGTCAGAAATTGGACATCGGAGAGCTTAAACCAATTACCATATCATTGCAGCTAGCCGTCAGGTTCATAAAATTTCCCATTGGGATATTGGAAAATGTGCCTTCAAAGTTGGAAGTCTTTTTATCCTGGTAGACTTTGTTGTGCTAGAAATGGAGGAGAATACCAACATACCTATTATACTTGGGAGACCATTTTTAGCCACAACTGGAGCAATCATAGATGTTAAGAATGGCAAAATGACTCTAAAGGTGGGAGAGGAAGAAATTGAGCTTAATTTGGGAAAGACAATGAAGGCCATGGATGACATGGATTCTTGTTTAAGGGTGGACCTTATTGATGGGCTGGTTGGTGCTGAATTAAAAAAATCTCATCCAAAGGATTCGTTGGAACACTGCTTGGTGAAGGTTGTAGCAACTGCAAGTGATAATATAGAATTTACAGAGAAAGAATCAGAAACTTTTGAATTTGCACGGATGCTCGATACACAACCTGTGCAACCTGAACTGAAACTATGACCTGATTCGGACAAAGAATAACCTCCAAATGTGGAATTGAAACCGTTGCCTCCTAACTTTAGGTACGAATTCTTGGGCCCTAATTTGACATATCCAGTCATTGTTAATGCTCTTTTAAGCCCTGCGCAGGTTGATAAACTTTTAAGAGTGCTTAGAGAACATAAGCAAGCAATTGGGTACAAAATTTCAGACCTGAAAGGAATCAACCCGTCTTTCTGCACACATAGAATTCACTTAGAGGATGATGCAAAACCAGTAATTGAACATCAAAGGAAGCTAAATCCAAAAATGAAGGACGTGGTCAAGCAAGAGGTCTTAAAGCTATTAGCTGCGGGTATTATATACCCCATTTTTAACAGTAATTGGGTAAGACCTGTCCATTATGTGTCCAAGAAGGGAGGTCTAACAGTTGTGAAAAATGAAGGTAACAAACTAATACCAACTAAGACAGTTACGGGATGGCGGATGTGTATAGATTATAGAAAATTGAACAAGGTCACCCGTAAAGACCATTTCCCTTTGCCATTTATTGACCAAATTTTGGAAAGACTCGATAAACATGGTTATTTTTGCTACTTGGATGGCTTCTCTGGTTTCTTTCAAATTCCCATTCGCCCTAATGACCAAGAGCAAACTACTTTCACATGCCCCTATGGTACCCTCGAATATCGAAGAATGCCATTTGGGTTGTGTAATGCACCAGCTACATTTTAGCATTGCATGACAACGAACTTTTTGGATTTTATTGAGGAAATTATGGAAGTCTTCATGGACAACTTCTCCGTTTATGGACTAACATTTGACTCTTGTTTAGCTAATCTTGCCAAAGTTTTAAGCAGGTGTGAAGAGGTTGATCTAGTGCTTAATTGGGAGAAGTGCCATTTTATGGTACAAGAAGGAATAATCCTGGTCCATTTAGTCTCCAATCGGCGAATAGAAGTGGATAAGGCTAAAACCGAAGTGATAGCAAATCTGCCTCCACCAACCTCAGTAAAAGAGATTAGAAGTTTCTTGGGACATGCAGGCTTTTATAGGAGTTTCATTAAAGATTTTTCTCATATGGCAAAGCCTTTGACTAATTTGCTTGGTAATGATGTGCCATTCAATTTTAACCAGTCTTGTCTTGATGCTTTTTGCAGAATTAAGCAAGCCTTAACCTCGCCACCTATTCTTCAACCCTCGGATTGGTCCCTCCCCTTTGAAATCATATGTGATGCTTCGGATTATGCTGTGGGAGCTATTTTACACCAACAAAGGAACAAGGTGGCCCATGTGATCTATTATGCAAGCAAGACATTGGATGATGCTCAAATCAATTATGCCACAACTAAAAAGGAATTGCTAGCTGTAGTCTTAGCAGTGGATAAATTCAGGTTATATATCGTGGGCTCGAAAGTGATAGTCTATTTAGATAATGCAACCATTTGCTATCTACTTGCCAAAAAGGAGGCTAGACCAAGGCTTATAAGATGGGTCATTCTCCTTCAAGAATTTGACCTCGAGATTCGTGACAAAAAGGAAGCTGAGAATTGGGTCGCAGATTACCTCTCGAGGCTCACTGTAAATTAGAAGGAACCCCTTCAAGAAGAACCACCGATTAATGACTCCTTCATTGATGAACATTTGTTCTGCTGTGCAGATTTACCAGAACTATGCTGTTCACTACAAAAAATTGTTACAGTAACATTTCAAGTTCCATGGTATGCTGACTATGTGAATTATCTTGTCTTAGGAGTCTTGCCACCTGAATTTAGTTTCCAGCAGAAGAAGAAGTTCTTTTCGGAGCTCAAGCATTACATATGGGAGGAGCCCTTTCTTTTTAAGCGTTGTGGTGATAGGGTGATTCGAAGATGTTTACCAAGTGAAGAAGTAGGAGCTATCCTGAATCACTGCCATGCATCCCTCTATGGAGGCCATTTTAGTTATGAAAAGACGGCAACAAAGGTTCTCCAAGCAGGATTCCATTGGCCTACACTTTTCAAGGATGCAAGAAATTTTGTGCAAGCATGTGACAAATGCCAGAGAGTTGGAAATATCTCTCGGAAACATGAGTTACACCTTAAACGAATTTTAGAGGTAGAACTTTTTGACGTTTGGGAGGATAAATTTCATGGGGCCACTACCGTCTTCTCTTGGCAACAAATATATTCTTGTGGGGGTCGACTATGTCTCCAAATGGGTGGAAGCAATCACTGCACCAACTTGTGATGCCAAGGTGGTCATTAGATTCCTCAAGAGAAATATTTTCACCAGATTTGGCACTCATTGAGCAATTATCAGTGATAGGAGAAGTCATTTTGTCAATAGCTCATTCGCCAATCTTTTGAAGAAATATGGGGTATATCACAAGTTAGCATTAGCCTACCACCCTCAGTCTAATAGGCAAGCCGAAATTTCAAATACGAAGATTAGGAGCATCTTGGAGAAATCAGTAAACACCTCAAGAAAAGATTGATCTTTGAGATTAGATGATGCTCTCTGGGCCTATAGAACAGCGTACAAGACTCCAATTGGGACTACTCCATTCAGACTAGTACATGGAAAATCATACCACCTTCCGATCGAGCTAGAATACAAAGCATATTGGGCTGTTCAGAAGCTTAATTTGGACTTCAAGGAGGTTGGAGAAAGGCATTTGCTTTAGTTGAATGAGTTGGAGGAGCTTCGCTTGGATGTTTATGAGAATGCCCAAATCTACAAGGAAAGAACGAAGAGATGACATGATCAACATATTATCCAACGAGAGTTCAAAGAAGGAGACTTGATCTTGCTATTTAATTCACAACTCAAGCTATTTCCCAGAAAGTTAAAGTCCAAGTGGTCGGGACCGTTCAAAATTGTTAAGGTTTATACTCATGGTGCGGTAGAAGTTGAGGATCCCAAAACTGGAGTATTTAAGGTTAATGGGCAGAGGTTAAAGCATTATGTGGCTAGATTTCTAATAGAAAAAGGGGTCACTCAATCCCTCTCTAACCCTGATCCTTGAGCAAACATTTGACAGAGTCAAGCTAAGGACTTTAAATTATCACTTCTTGGGAGGCAACCCAAGTTTCACACCTTAGTTGTATTTATTTTTATTTTTTATTTACCCAAAATTAACATTCCTTTTTGTTTTAATTGCAGGAAATTGGACCTTATAAGCGAATTTTGATGGGAGGAACTACATTTCTGAAGAAAATGATCCAAGCTCATTACAGGGAAGTTCTTTGTGTCTC
>JAOTAX010029801.1:0-11524 GCA_025629825.1 Erythroxylum guanchezii
CGATTCGTTTCCATGTTCGATTCGTTTCGATTTCGTTGTTTCCGCTATTCGGATTCGTTTTCGCCCACTTTGTTTTTTCGTTTTATCGTCTCGAGGTTGGGTTCCGGTAACGGGTCCCAACAAGTTGGTATCAGAGCAAGAAGAGTTTGTAAGGAATCATGTTTATGTTTGAGGTTTTCGGATTAAGTAGTTGGGTTCCGGAAATGGGATCCAACATTTTACGTTGAACAAATCAATATATGGTTTATATCAAACCTTTTGAAAGTGGGACATTATATTTGATGAGGTTATGACCTCTTTTGGCTTAATGGAAAACAAAGTTAAAAGATGCTTGTACTACAAGTCAGGGGGAGCAAAGTTATTTCCTATTATTATATATGGATTATATATTGCTCGCATCAAATGACTTGACCATAATGTACGAGGTTAAGAAATTTTTGTCCAAGCATTTGACATTAAAGACATTGGCGAAACATCTTTTTTCCTAGATATGTAGATTCACAGGACATAACTCAACACTCATTAAGCCTCTCACAGAGTTCATACATTGAGTGAGTGTTACAAAGGTTTAATATGGCTGACTATAAACCAATTATAGCACCAATCTCTCATGGTGAGAGACTATCTTTAGCACAATGTACAAATAATGAAGTAGAGAGATAGGATATGAGGAATGTTCTATGTTCTAGTGTGGTTGGTAACCGAATGGGTGCCCAGTATGCACTAGGCCAGACATTACATTTATTGTTTGACTGTTGGGTTGCTATCTAGTTAACCTAGGGATAGACCACTAGAATGCAGTTGAACGAGTGTTGAGATACATAAAGGGAACTAAAGGTTAAATGTTGACATATAGAAAGCCAACAATTTAAACCTCATAAGAAATCCAAATTCAAATTTTAGCTATGTGTCCAGAAGATAGGAAGTCCATATTAGGATAAAGATTTAAGTTTGTGGATGGTACAATGTTACGGAAAAATGTCAAGGAGACATAGGTGACTTCCTCGACCTTGAATGTAGAGTTTGTAGCATGCTATGGGACTACTTCTCAGACAGTTTGGCTCAAAAACTTAATTTTTGAGTTATCTGTGGTTGATTCATTAGCTAAACCCATTCAGTTGTATTGTGATAATCTTATTGTTGTGTTGTTAAGGAACAATAATAAGAATATTGTAGGGTCTAAGCATTTGGAGGTCAAATACTTTACCATAAAGAAGTTGGTATAGAAAAGGTGACATTAAGGTGGAGCATCTGAGGATTGACGAAATGTTAACCTATCTTTTAACTTAAAGACTTTGCCTACATGTTTTTGAAAAACATGTATATAATATAGGAGTAATGAAGTCCTTAGACAGTATTAGTTACAGATCCTTATATTTGCTCTTTGTAAAATTATACATTTTGATGTATTATGACAATATGATTGTTCATCAATAAATATGATCATCATTTATCCTTAGTCATATGTGTTATTATACGTTATCATAATATAAGTAAAAGTCTTAAAATATGTATCAATCTTAATCATTTTAAAAGTCATTGGGCATATATACAGATTGACCTAGGCTTATGTCATTAGGACACATACAGACTAATAAGTATATCCATGAATTTGACATAACATAGGGAAATATAAGTTTTTAATCCTACAAAGGTTATCTAATATAGTTTAGCATTCGGTTAGAGATCATAAAGGTTCTCTAATACATTTTAGCATTTGATGAGAGAAAAAAGATTTCTCTGATGCAGTTTAGCATAAGGTTTGAAAAAATTAAGACCCACAATTGAAAGTTGATATAGTTTAGATCATACAAGTATCATCCTAGTTTGCCAAACTCCATTTTTTCATTCATGTTAGAAAGGTAATAGATATACGTGATTATATTGGACTTGTGTCACATATGACACATATGTTTGATATCTTTCAGTATCAAAAGCCTTGCGGGACGAAATGATGAACTTTTGTTATATTTGGATTAAAAGTTTTTGTTTTCAAACTTGGTTAACCATATAGTAGCGTGACTTAACTGAATTTTTAAACTAGTTTTAAACTTGATTTAATACCGCAATTGATTATTGTCCAAGGGGGAGAATGTTAGATATTTTACATAAAGTTGGACAACAACTAATTACATTTAATTAGTTTTTCAATAACTTATTAGTTGAGTTACGTAAATTTGATCCAGATAAAGATAATAAAGTGATCCAAGAAAGGATTTAGATTAATGGGCTGAAGTCCAAGAGGAAAATGGACCCCAATCAATATGGATCGGACCCATATCAAGGCAATGATGAGAAAGCTTGATATGGATGCTATATAAAGAGGTTAGGGTCTCTTATAGTTCCTCAGGTCATTCATAAACATAAAGTTACTCTAACCCATTTAGAGGTTCACGTTTTGAGAAAACTGTAGAAAGAAGTTAAAGTGAGCATATCTCATTAAGGTGGGAGTGGATTTGTGCTCGATTCAGCCTCATAAAACTCATTTAAAGTTATGGAATTGAAATCAAGTATTTTTCGCATTTCTTTGTTTATTTCCCTTTCATGGTTGATTTAGGACACGTACTGAGGCTTATGCTAAGTGTAACAGTTACCTTCTGGATTATTTTATAGGAAAATAGTGACGAAATCAACATACCTAAAAATTAGAGGATAGTGAAGCACAAATTTGAAAAATATATTCAACATTAACTACTGTCGTCTATAAGAATTCTACATAAAAACTCAAAAAATTAAGACGAGAAATTTCCAGAAGTTTGACCTGAGAAAATTACCAACTAGGAGCGCTCAAAGGACAACAGAGGAAAAGATAATATATTGAAATAGTATAACAGGGGTGCACTTGCTGGAAGGGAAGGAATAAAGAAGTAAAGACCCACATACATAGAGAGCATCCCATTATCATAGTTGAACAGGTCCCTTAAATCATATAGTGCATAACACAAGCCTCAATTACACATCCAGGATCAAACATGAAAGAGAATGAACGATGAAACATGAAAAATACCTGATTTGTATTCCATAACTTCCAACTAGCTTTTCAAAACCGAAACAAATTTGTTTTCATGGCAACCTTTACAAAAGTTGATCACCAGAGCATCGTTAACGTCTTTCTATAACTTTCTTGACACGTAAACCTCTTGACAGGTCAGAAAATCTGAATGTTCACGAATTGCTTAAATATCTATAAGCGTTAACATTATATATATAGCTTCCATATTAGGTTATCCCATTATAAGCCTAATACAAATCCGGCCCATACTAATTAGGTCAGACTTTAGCCCATTAATTCAATTAATTTATCGGGCTTCTTTATTATCTTTTAGTTGGATCAAATTCGATTTGGTTAACCATTTATTGATTAAAATCAAAAAACGTAATTAATTGTTGTCAAATATTTTGAAAATTTTCTAACATTCTCCTCTTGGATAATAATTAATTACAAAAGTTGTAACATTTATAAAATTAATACAAAATTGTTAAGAAAATCATTATATAGGTTTACCAGGTTTTAAAAACATTTGACCCAAAGATAACGAAAGTCCATCATTATGTCTCGTAAGGCTTTGGATACCGAAAAATATCAAATGCGTGTGTCATGTTTGACACAGATCTAATACAATCACATATATCTAATACCCTACTAATATGAGGGCACGGAATGGTTGTTCCACTTTCCCAGTGCCACCTGTGCCCTCTCCATCTCATCCATCCATTAAATATTAATGGATGGATGAGATAGAAAGGGCACAGGGTGGCACTAGGAAAGTGGAACAGGGGATTTGATCCCCTAATATAAATGAGAAAATTTAATGTGCAAATTAGGATGATAATTGTATGATTTGAAATGTATCATCTTTCCATTTGTAGGTCTCAATTTCTCTGAAGTTGATGCTAAACAACATTAAAGAAATTTATTTTCTCTCACTGATTGCTAAACTATATTAAAGAACCATTTATGGGATTAAACAGTTATATCCCCTTATGTCATGTCAAAATCCATGGATATATATATATATGTCTGTGTGTTCTAATGACATTGGTTCAAGGGCAATCTGTATATATATGCCTAATGACCTTTTAATATGCTCAAGATCAACACAAATCTTAAGAGTTTCACCTGTATTATGACAATATATATAATATAACAATATGTATAATTGAGAATAATATGATGATCATCTTTATTCATAGAAACATATTATCATAATACATGGAAAACATACAAATGTATAAGCAGCTAACATAATGATCCCTATCTAATAGTGTCTAAAAACCTCAATACACCCATACTATATACTTGTCACTAAAAAACATGTGGGCGAAGTACTTTAGTCAAAAGATTAGCAAGCATGTCCTTAGTCCTCAAATGCTCCACCTAAATGTCACAATTTTGTATCAACTCCTTAATGGTCAAATACTTGAACTTTAAATTCTTAGACCCAGTGATATTCCTATTGCTGTTACTAAATAGCACAACAGAAAGATTATCAAAATAATGGGTCTAGCTATTGAATCAACTACAGATAACTCAGAAATCAAGTTTCTGGGCCAAACTGGATGCGTAGCAGCTCCATAACATGCTACAAACTCTACATGCATGGTCGAGGGAGTCACTAATGTCTTCTTGACACTCTTCCATGATACTGCATTGTTTGCTAACACAAAGATGTAATCTAAAGTAGATTTTTTATTATCCGAACACATAGGAAAATCTGAATCTATATACCTTATGAGGTTAAGATTGTCAACTTTTCTGTATGTCAACATATAATCATTCATTCCCTTTAAATATCTCAACACTTGCTTAACTGCATACCAGTGGTCAATTCCTAAGTTGGCTAAATATCTACCCTGTAGTCCAATAACAATTACAATGTCTAGTTTAGTGCACACCTGGCATACATTAGGCTACCAACTGCACTCAAATAAGATACACTTTATATACCCTCTCTCTCGACATCATTCTTTGGGACATTGCATCAAAGATAATCTCTCATCATGAGAAATAGGTGCTCTAACAGGTTTACAATCAGCCATATTAAAACATTTTAGCACTCGCTCAATGTGTGCCTTTTGTGAGAGACCTAACGAGTGTTAAGACTTGTCTTAGTGAACTTAAATTCCTAGGATGAAAGATGTTTCTCTAAGGCCTTTCATGTTAAAATGCTTGGTCAAAAACTACCTAAACTTATGTAACATGGTCAGGTAATTTGATGCTAGCAAGATATTGTCCATATACAAAAGTAGAAAGCCTACTTTGCTCCCCCTTACCTTGTAGTACATGCATCTTTCAACTTTATTTTCCACAAAGTTAAAAGAGGTAACAATCTCATCGACCATAATGTACCATTGTTTGGAAGCTTGTTTCAAACCATATATCGATTTTCTTAGTTTACAAACCTTATATGGATTTTCATGATCCCGAAATCCTTCAAGTTATTCCATATAAACCTTTTCATAAAGGTCTCCATTCTAGAAAGCGGTCTTAACATCCATATGATGTAGCTCTATATCATAATGAGCTACTATTGCTATGATCACTCTAAATGCATGCTTAGAGGATACTAGAGAGAAGTTATCATTAAAGTCAATTACTTCTCTCTAAGTGAACCCTTTGGCAACCAACTGAGTCTTAAATCGCTCAACTATACCCTGAGAGTCCTTTTTGGTCTTGAAAAGCCATTTATAACTGATAGATTTGCAATTATGAGGGAAATCAACAAGCTCCCATACCTTATTCTACATCATGGATTGCATCTCATCTTTCATTGCATCCCACTACAAATCTGCATAAGGTCCATAAGCAACTTCTGAAAAAGTAAATAGATCAAAGATATGTCCAACATCATAGTCTTGTTCTCTTAAATTAGACTATGTAATTAGATGAAATTGCAGGTCTTCTCACTTTAATGGATTGTCTCAACGGAACTGATTCTTGTACCTCAGGAACCTCAGTTTGTACAAATATAGGTTCTTGTTCCTATGCTGGTATGGTATCAAAACCTTGATCCACTAGATCAGTTTGTATGAGTGATGGATATGAAATAATTGTAGTATTCACCCTACTTTCAAATAAAGGGTGAGAAGGACTACCCTTATTATAGACTTTATATTCTAGAAACTTAACTATTTGTAACTCCACTATTTTAGACCTTCCTTCTCTACAGTAAAATATGTAGCCTTTAAATGGTGATGATATTCTACAAAATAGAAATGAGTGGAATGAGCATGCAATTTGTTTTCAAAAGGATTATACAAGCGTACTTTAAAAGGGCAGCCCCATACACAAATTTGGCCAAGGCTAGGCTTCCGCCCTTTTGTAGATCTTAAAAGGCATCTTTGATACCGATTTGCTAGGGAATCTGTTAAGTATATACAATGCAATCTTAAGGGCTTCACCCTATAGGTAATCAGGCAGGTTATCCTCCTCTACATTGAACTTACCATATCCTTTAGGATGCTATTACGCCTTTTAGCCACATCATTTTGCTCAGAACTACCTGGTATAATGAACTGGGCCACTGTTCCATATGATTCCACATATTTGGAAAATAGACCCTTTTCTTGTACTAAAACCCTATGTTTGTCATAATATTCTCCTCCATGGTCAGATCTACCAATCTTGATTGATGTTCCCAATTAGTTCTTAGCCTTAGCCTTAAATATCTTGAATTTCTCAAGAATTTCAAAGTTTTCTTTAAATAAGAACACATAACGATAATGGGAATAATCATCAATAAACATTATAAAATATCTAGAATTGCGCAATGTAGCTGTATAAGGTCCACAAATATCTATATGTATAAGATCTAACAAGTCAGAAGCATAAGTTGATGCCTTTTTCTTTATTTTGGTCAACTTACCCCTACAATAGTCAACACATGTTTCCAGGTTATCAAAATCTAAATTTGGGCAAATGTTTTCATTAATCAATCTCTCAACTCTATCTCTAGAATGTGCCCTGATCTTTTGTGCCACAACATGTAGGACTTATCCATTATTGGAGGCCTTTCCCTAGTAACTTGTTCAACAATATATGAAGAAGCATGTAAGGCCTCAACATATACCTTAAAAGTATTATAGCATGTCTAGGGTGTATTAAGAAGTGAACATAACAAATTAAGTACATTTAAGTATGGTAAGAGACATAATGATACTTAATGTAAAAGACATAGGTAAATGGATAATTTGTTCACTTTGACATGGACATACATATTTAGACGTGAAATATGTATTGAAAATTTTGATATGTTTGCTTGCATTATGGGCGTGATGTGAGGGGAATTGATAAAATAAGTATTCCATAAGCAAATGGGATGTTTTTGGTTAAATTGGATGAATTTTTATGTTGCTCTTGTATGATAAGACCGAAGTTGGTTGATTTGGTATGTGTACCTTGCTGAATGGATAGGTTCCATTGAACATACTTCTGTAATTTGGCATATCTTGGCCTGTAGACCTCCAAATTGGATAATTGCAGTTTTAGATTAAGATAGAGACATAGATCTAAACCTTTGATGAAGGAAACGAAATTTGATTCTACCTCTAACATTTTTGAATTTTGGTTTGAAATTGAGTTTTGGTTATTGTCTTTGTTTTTGAACAATTTGTAGTTTTTTAGGTATAACTCCCGATATAATTAACCAAATTGCATGAAATTTATGACATTACAAAACTGAGACATAGGGGAATGAAATTAAATGATAAGATCATAGGCCAATATGGGAATTAAAGGAAGAACAAGGACCAATATGCAATTTTCTAAAATTACACATGGACCAATTGGATTAAAGCATATGTGACCAATAAGATTAAAGCTTATGTATGTCCAACAGAATTGTAGCACATGGTCTAATATAATTGTAACAGATGGTCCAATAGAATTGTAACATATGGTCAAATGGGATTATAACACATGGTCTAATGGGATTGTAACACATGGTCCAATAGGATTGTAACATATGGTCGAATGGAATTGAAACATGTGTCTAAAGTTAGAAAATTCATGAAAAGGCAGATGGATAGGGGATATGGACAACACTTTGATGGATTAACTTCAAAATTGTCTCCTCTCCATTTCACCTTCTTCATCCCGTCACTTTTCGTTTGGTGATTCAAGGAAAGCCAAAGATGAAGGGAAGGAAAAGCATTAGAAGAACTACTTTGCCAATTTTAAGGTTTAAGACTACACTTTGTTTAATTCCTCTTAGTGTGTATGTTTGAATGGCTAAAAAGATTCATATGTTTGAATGGATATAAAGATTCATTTAGATATGAAATGGTTTATGGGATGATTTTTTTATGTTACTTTGAATGGAAATGGTTGTATATGACAAGAGAATATCGTGTAGTGGAATTCTGTCTCAAGTTCGTTTGAACCAATGACATTGTTTAAGTCATAAATGAGCCTAAATACCTCTAAATTAGGTGATTTCAATTGCATACGAAAATAAGATATATAACTAGAAATCTCGAGAAGAGACTTTGACTTAATTATGGCTTTATGATATTGTAATTTGAGATCGAAAATGATGACTTGATCTTGCCCTTTTTTGGAGCAGCTTGCTTTGTTTTGTCTATATATCATGTTTTAAAGGTAAAAAGGGCTTGATTTTTAGTTCTTTTGAAACTAGAGACATATGTAAACAAATGTCCAGAAGACCTTAAACCCTAATTTGAACATTTTGTATATGAAAATTTCAGAATAAGTGGAGGTATGAATTCTAGGTAGGGGACACGATGGGAAGGAAATTGCACTATTTTTAGTTTATTTTTGTTTATGATTTTTAATGAATCATATCATAATCTTTTTGAATGTGTATGAAACTTTGAAAACACCTAGAAATAAATAAAATAGGACTTACCATATGTGAATTGGGTGACTGAACATTGGAATTGAAGATTGAGCATATGCATTCGAAAGAAAACTTACACGTATATAAATGATTTGTATGCATATTTATCACTCATATATGTATAGCATGATTATACAAGTGTGATTTTGAACCCTTCTAATGGTGGTAAGTTATGACTTGCATGTATGAACACAAATATAGATTTTATGACTTGAAATTGATGTCATATGACTTGTCAATATAAATATATGAATTGTGAAATTGGCAAATGGTTAAAGGAAATGTTATAGTGCCTGCTCTATTATCTTGGTGGTGGATAGATAGCCATGCCTATAGGGATACAACGTAGCTGCTACAATTTGACACCAATGATGTCTTCATTTCGAGACTATAATGCCCCCACAATTTGATGCCTTCGAGCATCCACGGTTTGATACTTTCAAGTATCCATAGTTTTGATATCTTCGGATATCCACAACTCTCATTATCCATACCCTCGGGAACGTGCAGGCCTAACACAGAAAGTAAAGTAAACGGTTATAAATAAGAAATACAACACAACAACATGAATAATTGGTATTGATGAGCATTTGCATTTATATTGATAATTTGTATCAAGGAGCGTTGAATATCAATTTTTGGCTTATAAATGTGCATTTTCAGTACATGGAAAATATGTTGAAGCATATTTGCATTATATACTTTGCTTAAGTATGCCATCATTGTTTACATGAGGTTTGAATATAAATGTCTGGTTCATGAATGCGAATTTATGGTATGTGAATTGTGATATTTTTGAATGTGTGTGCTTGGCGGATGACTGGGGTGAATGGTCATCCAAACTAAATGTTTTCCACACGAGTGCTAATCCATGTAGGTCCAGGTAATAGAAGTGAGGAATATCTGCAGGGACCAAGGCCAACAACTAGGAGTAAAGGTACCTTTATATGTGTCTTTCGATTAAAGAATGGTTGCATATGTAATAAAGGAAATTGTATGTTTTCCTTTTGGATTACATGTAAATATAAAGTTGTAATACTAATTTTCATTGATAATGTTAAATGATATGAATTTTTTAATATGTATATGTGTAGCATTGAATAGAAAAAATGAAAGTCCCTATAAATGAATAAAAATGTCTGTCATGACTATTTGTACAAGAATTTGGTTGCCATGTATGTGGTTGGTTGCAGGTTTCATATATGGGGTGTTACATTTTGATGTTGGGGCCTTACAAGGCATACATCTTATAAGGGGTAAGACACATTCTATACAATCTATATGACAAGAAGGCATTACCAATATATTTTGCATTGAAGGATAACTTTACACCAAAAGCATCAATAACAAAGCTATAACCTTCCTTCTTTAAAACAGATACAAAGATCAAATTTTGTCTAAAAGATGGTATAGAAAATGTGTCATGTAATACAAGAACTAGTCTAGTATCGAGGTCCAAATATACATTCCCTATAAACTTTATAGAAACTTCTTCATTATTACCTACCATAAGTTTTTCCTCCTCTTTATTTGACTTTCTCCTATGGATGAACCCCTTCTATTGTGGAGGCAACTTAATTAGAGGCTCCACTATCAAAAACTTGAAGTGGCTATAACAAGATTACATTCATAGATCATATAAGTCAAGGAGTTACCAGACAGTTCTTGTTTTTCTTTCCAGGCTTTGTACTTCTAGTAGTCAAACTTTCTCTGTCCCTTCTTCTTACAAAAGAAGCACCTCATTCTTTTCATTTATGAGGAACTTTAGCAATACTAGACTGACTAGTATGCACATGTGGAGAAAATTTAGATTTCTTACCTTTGAACTTTTAGGACTTGACCTTTTCCTTTCCTTCGACTATTGCAAACAAGGTTGTATGAAGAGCGTTCTTTAGCTTCTCCTCCTTTGTAACACAACGAGCTATCAAAGGCATTGATGTCCCAGGCTTCATCTTGCGAATTATAAGTAGTGACAAGGATGCCAAACTTTGGAGGGAGTGTGTTTAGCGCTTGGTGCACTACAAAAGCATCAAAGACCGGAATATCCAACACCTTTAGCTTGCTTTAGAGGTGGACCATCTTGATTATGTATTCCTGCATTCCCCCTTCTCCAATATGCTTCATGGAGAATAATTCCTTGCACAAGGTAATTATGTTAGCATTAGATGAGACCCTGTACATCTGGTAGACATTATCTAGGAATTTCTTTGCTATTTTCATCTTCGAAAGTCCACTCAGTAGATGATCTAGGACTGATCTCTTGATGATCAAATAGCATATCCTATTTGACCTCTCCCATGTCGCAAATGTTACTTTATATTCATCTGTATTGTATTGTATGGGTGTAGGTGGTCTTTCCTTTACCATGTCCATATTGATATCTGTCATTTCCAAGGCAAATTCTACATCCTGCTTCTTAAAATTGAAATGGGTCAGGGTTTCAATAGTGTCATTATTGTTAGTTATAGAAAATGTGACTGCAAAATTGACAGTATAAAGATTAGCATAAATGTAGGATAGCATTGATACTTAAAGACAAAAATAGTATTTGTACTGAGAATTTCATCACAGTGATTGAGCCCAAGTTTCCATTATTAATTGGCTGCATTTTCATAACTATTAGAGTACTTCTTGACTCCTAATTGATGCTTTTTGCGCTTAAATTG
>JAOTAX010029862.1:0-11521 GCA_025629825.1 Erythroxylum guanchezii
CAAGTAATGATTTCTTAAAAGTTTTGAAATCTACCGTTTTTCCAAACAAAGCATGTTTTCTTTTTCCGATCCAACAGAGTCCATATGAGGTGCTACTTGGAAGACCACCAGATTATAATGCTTTGATAGCATTTTGGGTGTTTATGTTATGTGATAGATATTAGTCTTAAGAAGGACAAGTTTGATGTTAGAGCAAAAAAATGTATTTTTTTTTTTTTTGGATATGTTTCTGGTCAGAAGGGGTATAAAGTGTATGATGTCTCTTCTCAGTAGTTATATACCTCCAAGGATGTGGTGTTTCATGAAACCATATATCCTTTTGTTGATATTCCTTCTTCTGAAGCAAGAGTTCCCATTCCAATGTGCCCTATAACTGATCCTACTTCATATTTTCCAGATGTTATTCATGTAAGTCCTATAGATGATCCTCTTCCTTCACTTACAGATGTTGTTCCTGTGATTACTGATGAAACTCCAATTGCAATGGATGAAGTTGTACCTATGGCAGATATCTTACCCACTTCAAGTGAAGTTGCCCCTCTCCGAGGAACAACCAGAAACATCAAAGGACCATCTTGGCTTTTCGATTATATTGTTAACAATGTTGTTTCTGCTTTCAGCACTGCAACAAGTACTTCTCCACACATGCCTGCTACTTTTCCTTTTTGCAGGAATACTACACTTCCTCTAGATTGTCTTCATTCCTTAACTCATGTTAGTGCTATGAAGGAGTCATGAAATTATAAAGAAGCAAAAGCAGTTCTAGAATGGGTTAATGCCATGAACACCGAACTTCAAGCACTGGAGACAAACAAAACCTAGATACTTACTGATCTGCCTGAAGGTAAGAAGGCCATAGGGAGTAAGTGGGTTTACAAATTGAATCTCAAATCTGATAGCACTCTTGATAAACATAAAGCACGGTTGGTTGCAAAAGGGTACAATCAAGTGTATGGGGAAGATTACTATGATAGTTATTCTCCGATTGCAAAGGTTGTCACAGTGAGACTATTCACGGCTATAGCAGTTGCAAAAGGTTGGCCTTTGCATCAAATCAATGTTAACAATGCTTTTCTTCATAGGTTTTTAGATGAGGAAGTCTATATGATCCCACCTGAAGTTTATACAACAGTAAAGGAGGTTAGGTTAGCAAGTTACTAAGGTATCTTTATGGTTTAAAGCAGGCTTCCAGACAATGGAACATTGAATTAACTAGTTTTCTACTTGATTTTGGTTTTCTTCAATCCCCTGCTGATCACTGCCTGTTTGTTGTGGACAAGAATGGTTGTTTTTTTATGTTATTTGTCTATGTTGATGATTTCCTCATCAGTGGGAGTTTTGATGATGCCATATGCCGTTTGAAACAGGCATTAGATGAGAGGTTCACAATTAAGGATTTGGCCTTAGCAACATATTTCTTGGGATTAGAGGTTTTTCGAACTCAGAATGGCATTTTTCTTAATCAAAGAAAATATGTGTTGGATTTATTAACTGATGTAGGTCTTTTGGCAGCTAAACCCGAGAAAATTCCTTTTCCAAAGGGTTCTACCCTAAAGCGTGATGACAATCTTCTTCTTTATTTAGGCTTTACTAGGCCTGATATTACCTATGTCATGCAGCAATTAAGTCATTATTTGTAGCTGCCTAGAGAAAATCATCTAAAGCATGTGTTTTATGTTTTGAAATATTTGAAGAATGCTCCTTCTATAGGATTATTTTTTCCAGCTAAAAATGACTTAAGACTTACAGCTTATTATGATGTAGACTAGGCTTCTTGCCAAATAAGCAGGAAGTCTTTAACTGATTTTTATATATATTTAGACGATTGTCCTATCTCCTAGAAGACCAAGCGTTAACATATTGTTTCTCGAAGTTCTGTTGAAGCTGAGTACCAATCTATGGCTTCAACAGTGTGTGAGTTGATGTGGATTACTTATTTGCTAGACAATTTGAAAGTTCCGGTATAGAAGCCCATTACTTTGCACTGTGATAGCAAGTCTGCTACTCATATCACTTATAACCATGTCTTCGATGAACAAACTAAACACATTGACATTGATTGTCATGTGGCTCATAATCAATTCAAGCAAGGGTTAATTGTTCCACTTCATATTCTGTCGCACTTTTAGATTGCTGATTTGTTCACTAAACCCCTTTGTTCATCCTTTTTCCGTAGCTTATTTTCCAAGTTGGCTTTGTTTGATGCTCACCAAAGTCCAACTTAAGGGGGGTATGAAGAGTATATATATTTAATTGGTTGTAAATAGTTGTTGTAATTAATTGTAGTTAGCAGTTTATTACTTAGTTCTTTTAGCAACACTACAACACGTGCTTATATTTTTCTGTATAAAAAGACTTGTACATGGAATGAAATACTGAGCGGTTTTTTTTCCCTCATATAGTTTCTTGCTCTATTTACGTTCTCTACAGCTCAAGCCTACGATTAGAGAGCAGCTCAAAAGTAGCTATCTTGCAGATTTCTCGCCACATGGCATAGTTGTAACCAAGTGTTTTGCAGCCACGAACTTGGGGCACGAGGACACAGCCGCGTCGTTTGTCGTGAAGATCTCTTTGGCTATTTCCCAGTTTTTTACGACCAAAGTTGGGTGTACCCCATTTCGAAACTTAAATATTGGACCATACGTGTCAGACATGGCTCCCAATGTTTTGTAGAGAAGATTGTGACCTGCTAAGAGTGGAAAGTGACCAATTAGAGGCCATCCACCGGCGGCTTCAGGTGGCCCTCTGTTTTTAGCAGGATTAGTCTTGCTCAGAAGATAGCCGGAACAGAGAACTAGGAGAAAGAGACCAGCTATGGCTGTGCTAAAGCATCCAAGACTCAAGTCCATGATGTCCAATCTGAGGGTTTACATAGCACAGAAGGGATTTGTTGTGCTATGTTGGATCAAAAATATATGGGTGAAGAGAACTGATTAATATTTGACCAAATGGTGTATCACAGATAAGGAGAACTGTAATCAGATAAGTTGGGCCTGAAGGTAGCAGAGGTACAAAGGCTTTGAAAGCAGTAGTCAATGATAGAAGCTACCTAAGTTGTAAGATTTGAGTTTGCTTCTTCAACATGGCTTTCTTTCTTCCAAGATAAGAATGGGTGTATTGAAATCATCATGAAGTGGAGAGATACAAGAAATGGAAACCCAAATTTTAGACAAAATAGGTGGAGAAAGAGGGTTAGAGGATGGGATCTGATCCAGAGAAAGAGGGGCTTACTTCTTCCTAAAGCAATTCATATGATTGATCAAATTTTGGTCCAATTGCTTATATAAGTAAAACTCTTGATTTTTTAATGTATTTTGTTACCCATAAAAGAGTATAACGAGTCTTATGTGTTGTAGGTGTGTTTATGCATTAAATGAAAACTCTCATCTTCTCTTCTCTCCCTCTTTTTCGTGATGTGTGTGTGAGTATTACATAATTTGATATCAAATTGGTATCAGAGCTAGTTAAATCCAGCTTCAATTTTTAGAGTGATTTGTGAAAAAACAAATAGAGAGAGTGTTCATATACTTGTGAGATAGTGGTTCATTTAAAAGGTAAGAGATGTCAAACAGTTATAACATTGTGTGGTTAGGTCCCAAATTAGATAGTAAACTTGATTACAAATATTGGGAGATTTTAATGTCTACCCGCCTCAAAGCTCACAATATTTGAAGTCTTGTTGATTCAGGCTTACAAAGAAGAGTTGTTGAAAACACTCAAAGGAAGGACCAGTTAGCGTTATCTGAAATTCACCAAAGAGTATATTATTCAGTTTTTGGCACAATTGCTAACGCTAAAACTGCCAAAGAAGCGTAGAGTATCTTAAAGTAGGCTTATAAAGGTATAAATAAGGCTCAAAAATCCAAATTGCAATCCCTACGTAGAGAATATGAGATATATGAAATGTCTAATTCAGAAACTGTTGAACAATATTTTTCTATTATTACTGATCTTGTCGACAAGATGAGGTTGTATGGAGAGGATATTTCAGATAATAAGGTGGTGGAAAAGATTCTACACACCATGCCTATTAAATTTGACAATGTTGTGACTACAATACTAGAGTCACATGATACGAAGACTATAGCTGTAACAAAGTTGCAGGGAAGCATTGAAAGTCATGTTAGCAGAATATTGGAGAAAACATAAAAAACAACAGAAGAAGCCTTAAAAGGCTAGGTGAATTTTAATAATGTTGCAAAATCTAATCAAAATGCAGATGATAGAGGTCGTGGTTTTAATAATGGAGGAAGAGGAGATCTCATAAACAGAGGCAGAGGAAGAGGTCATGGCAATGATTTTAACCAGGGGAAAGAAAACAATTTCAAAACATTCACTCAAGGAAGATTAATTTTAGACCTACTAGTCGAGAAAGAGGCCAAGGTAATCAATATCAAAGAGAGATGTAATTTTGATTGCTTTAATTGTGGAAGGTATGGACACAAAGCTTCTTATTATAGATCCAGATCTCAAAACTACTATCAAACTAATGTTACAAAAAATTAGTATCAATATTTGGTGAGAATTCTAATAATGTAGAAAGTTTATTTCTAGCAAGCAACTATTTTGTAGAAGATGAAAATATCTAATATTTGGATTTTGGTTGTAGTAATCATATGTGTGAGATTAAGGAGTTTTTTTTTCTTTAAATGAAAATGTTCAGTCAACTGTTAAATTTGGTAATAATTCACATATTCCTATTTTAGGAAAAGGATGAGTATCCGTTAAGTTGAAGGATGGTTCTAATAGTTTTATCTCATATGTTTTATATGTTCCTGGTCTTCACCATAATTTACTGAGCATGGGTCAATTATCGGAGAAAGGTTATAAAATGTAAATTCATCATGATTTTTTTACCTTGATAGACAGGAATGGAAAATTTATTGCAAAGGTAAAGATGTCTTCTAATTGTCTATTCCCACAAAAAATTCATCATGAAAATTTTGCTTGCTTATATTCTGTGATACCTTATGCAAATTGGCTATGGCACATGCATTTTAGACATTTTCATTTTTCTAGATTAAATTATCTATCAAGAAAAGAGATTGTGTCTGGCTTACTTGTTGTGAATGCTCCTAATTGTTAGAATCTTTATATTCTACTATTGTCTTTTACCACAAAAACTGATAAAGATGTTTGATTTTGTAGAAAATAAAAGTAGCATAAAAGGAAAGAACACTGAATTTTACTTAATTTGATAGCTTAATTGCTATCTACATCCAAGGATCTCACACTTGTGGTTCTACTAGTATTGAGAAAAGAGTAAGTTACAAGATATTGAGTGTATTCTAAAACACTCGCAAGAGGTTTTGAACTCTCTCTAGTACCCTCAGATAAGTACTTTAGTAGCTCTTAAACTTTCACTCTATTTCTATCACTCTCAGACTAACGATTACAATAATGTGTTCAATGTATTTTGTGTGTATATGACTGAGGCTTGTTTGTCTTCTATAGGAATTAGAAGCAGTTGCATCCGGTGGTGTCTTCATCTATGAGGTAAAAGTCATATGCCCCTTATGTGTTCAACTAATGCTTTATGCTCTACATTTTGAATGTGTTAATGCGACTACGTTTTTGACTTAGCTTCTGATATTGTCCTTCTCACGTGAGTCTCACATGTTTTGACTTGGACATAACATTATTCTCTGATCCTTAATCCGAGAGTCTTTCCCTATTTTTTCTTCGATGTTCAAACACACCTATTCTTCACACACATCTTCAAATCTACATATATGTCTTCTGTTTGTTGTATCTTCGTTGAAGATTGATGGAGAACCAGTGAATGTCACCACATTTATTCCCTCCTTCTCTATTAGTCTTTACGATGTTCATTGAGCTGTGAGCGTTTTAGAAACCAAAAAAAACCCTAGTTTCACCAAACTCGTAAGATTGAGAGAAATTGTCTTCGATTGTTGTCAACTTCAAGGGGCTTCACTTATTTGTAGATAATCTCTACAGAAAGTGAACTTCTTTGGAGTCATAACCTTTATACCGAAGTCGGATGGGTGTATATCTCCTGCAATTTTCTCCAAATTAAAGAAGCCTTCTGTGATTCTGTCTCTGACGAACTGGAGTCGGATGTCGATGTGTTTGGATCTTTCATGCAAGACAGGATCCTTGCTAAAGTAAAGTGCATTTTGACTATCTGTGTATATTGTAGAAGTAGCTAGGTTAGCTCGAATTTCTTTTAAGATGCCTGATAACCATGATAACTCTTTCACTCCTTCTATGATTGCATAGAACCCTGCTTTTGTAGTTGATAGTGGTACTATTAATTGTTGCTGTACTTTCCAACTAATTATGTTTCCTGCTAATGTGAAGAAGTATATTGACACTGATTTTCTTGTGTCTTTATCTGTTGCATAATATGCATCTACAAAACCATGTATGCATATTCTGTTGTATTTAGCTAGCTTAGCTTTAGAGAAACGTAAATCGTAGTTTAGAGTTCCGATAAGGTATCTAAAGACATTCTTTAGTCCTTGCCAACGCTCAAATCCCAGGTTAGCCATGAACTTGCTTAGAATGCTAATTGCATAGGCAAGGTCAGGTCTAGTACATAGCATTATATACATAATACTACCAACTCCAACATCATAGGGGTAGTTTACCATAGCTTTCTTCTCTTCCTCAGTTTGGGGGCTCTTACTGGCAACCATCTGCAGATGTGAACTTATAGGAATAAAGTTGGGTTTTGCTTGTTCCATGTTGAACTGAGCATGAACCCTTCTGATATAGTTCTTCTGACTCAACCATAGTTTTCCTTCCCTCCTATTCCTTATAATCTGCATCCCTATGAGCTTTTGTACTTCTCTCATGTCCTTCATCTCAAAATGCTTGCATAAAGCAGTCTTCACTTCTACTATTCTACTTAGTTCCTTTCCAGTGATGATTAAATCATCTACATAGACTAACATATAGATAACTTCTGTCTCTCTTAGATCCTTGTAGTAAAGACAGTAGTCATAGGCACTTCTTGTGAATTTCATCTCAGTTACTACCTCACAGAACTTCTTGTTCCACTGTCTAGGTGCTTATTTCAGCCCATATAGGGATTTCTGAAGCAAGCAGACATAATCAAGCGTGTTTTTATCCACAAAACTGACTGGTTGTTTCATGTAGATAGTCTCCTCAAGCTTTCCATATAGGAAGATTGTTTTGACATCCATTTGATGGATTTCCCAGTCACAGATAGTAGCTAGCACTAGAATGAGTCTAAAGGTCTTGAACTTTACAACTGGTGAGAAGATCTCCTACCTCTTTCTGTCTATATCCCTTAGCTACAAGTCTTGCCTTGTATATCTTGGGTTCTGCCTCTATTACTCCCTCTTTCAGCTTGAATAGCCATCTATTCTCTATTAGCTTGACTTTAGGAGTTCTAGACACTAAAGTCCAGGTCATATTCTTCATTAAAGAGGAATACTTCTTCTTACAAGCCATCTTCCACTGTTTAGCATCCTTTCTGTTCATGGCTTCTTCATAGGTTTTAGGTGCCCTATATTCTATGGATTCAACAACAAGACATGCAAATTTAGCTAAGTTTGAGTATGTATATCTCCGATTAGGAATTCTCTGCCTTGGTTGCCTATCTCTAGTGAGTTGATAGTCTTGAAGAGCTCTTTGACGGTTATCAGTAGCTGTGTGTGAGGCTCTCTCCTCACTTTCACCTTCTATTTCTTTAGTCCTTTGTTCATGATGAATAGGCCTAGCACAGGTTCTTCATCATGAGATTGTGTGCTGCCATCTCCTTCTGTTTCTGGTGGCATATAAAAGGGTACTAAATTAGTTGGTGATCCAAGTTGCTCCTGAAACTTCCTTCCATAGGTCAGATTTTAGGGAGTTCTTGCATAGCAGAGGAAAATCATTTTCCTTAAAAGATTACATCTCTACTAATAATGGTTTTAAAACCTCCCTATTGAAGTAGTAAAATCTTGTAACCTTTGACTCCTTCTGGGTAACCTAGAAATACTCCCTTTACTGCTCTAGGTTCCAACTTACATTCCTTCTTATATGCATAAGCAGTACATCCGAAGATCCTTAGGTGAGTTAAGTTAGGTTTCTTCCCATTCCATACTTCTTGTGGAGTTTTGTATTCATTAGCAGAGGTAGGTAACCTATTAACCAGGTAAGCTGCAGTCTTAGTTACTTCTCCCTATAGAGTTTGTGAACAACCTAATGATAGTAGCATACACCTAGTCTTTTTTAGGAGTGTTCTGTTAAGCCTCTTGGCTACACCATTTTGCTGAGGTGTAGCTCTAACAGTCTTATGCCTCAAAATTTCTTTCTTACTGCAGTAGTCTTCAAATTCCTTATTGCAGTATTCTAGTCCATTATCTGTCCTTAGGCATCTTAACTTCTTTCCAGTTTGATTTTCCATAATTGTATGCCACATGATGAAGATTTCTAATGCTTCATCTTTCCTCTTCATAGGATAGACCCAGCATTTCCTAGACTTATCATCTATAATAGACATAAAGAATCAGTTCCCTCTAGCAGTGGACACTTGAGCTGGCCTACAGAGATCACTGTGAGCATATTCCATTATCTCTTTTTGCTCCCTTTTTGAAACTGGATTTGTGATGCTTTCCTAGCGTACATGATTTACATAAGTCTAACTTATTTATATCTTTTTTTGGAATTAGTCCCTGTTTCGAAAGATGAAATAGACTCTTGTTCCCTACATAACCCAACCTTGAATGCCATTATTTAGTTGAATTAGGCTCTACATTTTCTATAGCTAGGTTCACTTCAATAGTGCCTATTACATAGTATAGCCCACTTCTTTCATCTCCTCTGATGATAACTCTACCATCCTTTAGGATTTCTCTCAGTCCATCCTTAGATCTAATCTGAAATCCTTGTTTGTCAAACATGCTTTTAGAAATGAGATTCCTCCTTACTCCAGACATAAATCTGACATTGGTTAGCGTTCTCCTCTTTCCATCAAACATGTTGATAGAGACATTCCCAATCCCTTCGATTTTTTGCTGCCCAAAATCTGCCATCTTTACTTTAGCAATAATTGGTTCAAATGTTGTGAACCAGTCTCTGTGAGGAGTTACATGCATGGTACATCCAAAGTCGAAGATCCATTCTCTACTGAGATCTTCACTCTCCTCAGTGACAGCCAATATCTCATCACCACTGGAGTCTTCAGGTTTCTCCACATTCCCAGCATCTCCACTTTGTGCAGCTTTATCTCTTTTCTTCTTTCTGCAATCTCTTACAAAATGTCCCTCCTTATCACAGCAGAAACGACTTCTTACGTTTACCCTTTTTCTTCCTTTCTTCACTCTTTGGTTTGCTTATCCTTACCATTCCATTTCTGTCAATTTCCTTTCTTGTTATTCTTTTTTCTGTGATTTCTAGTCTAGCTTATTTTCGATGAACATCACTTCTTGTTCCTTCTTGAATGGATTGATATCCACTATTCCTTCCATTAGTGAATCCTGCACCCTCTTAATAGTGAGAGATTCTCCACTAGCATGCTTGATCACCTTCTTGAAAGCATTGAATTCAGAAGGTAAAGCCTTTAGAATGACTACGACTTGATGTTCTTCTGAGATCCTTTCACCTGTAGCTTTTAAATCTTGCACTAACTTAAAAAAGTAATCTAGATTATCATCAAGAGAAATAGTAATGTTCATTTTATAATTAGCAAAATTATGTAAAAAGTGCCATCTTGTTAGGCATAAATCTTTTAACATATAGTTCATCAAGTTTTAACCAAAGTTTTTGTGCAGTATTACAATTATGCACTTTCCTTATCACAACCGGTGATAAGTGAAACATTAACTTATAGTGTGCAAGTCTTTGCATCTTGAGTCTCTTCATAGGGTCAGTTTCTACATCATACTATTCTTCGATAGCTCCATAACATTCATAAGACTCCAGTAAGGCTTGCATCTGAAGTTTTCAGATGGTAAAGTCTTCCTTACCAGTGAAGACATCCATTTCTTTTCCTACCATTTTAAATGTAGTTTAAAGAAACAAGAGAAGAAATATTCTTACATAAATTTTTGATGAACCTTGATGCTTTGAATAGCCAAGAATTGCCCAGAAAGTTGTAGATAGGCTCTGATACTACTAATGTTAGAATCTTTGTATTCTGCAGAAAATAAAAGTAGCGGAAAGTAAAGAACACTGAATTTTACTTGGTTCGATAGCTTAATTGCTATCTACATCCAAAGATCTCACACTTGTGATTCTACTAGTATTAAGAAAAGAATAAGTTACAAGAGATTGAGTGTTTTCTAAAATACTTGCAAGAGGTTTTGAACTGTCTCTAGTACCCTTAGATAAGTACTCTAGCAGCTCTTAAACTTTCACTCTATTTCTATCACACCTAGACTATTGATTACAATAATGTGTTCAATGTATTTTGTGTGTATATGACTGAGGCCTGTCTGTCTTATATAGGAATTAGAAACAATTGCATCCGGTGGTGTCTTCATCTATGAGGTAAAAGTCATGTGCCCCTCAAGTGTTCAACTAATGCTTCATGCTCTGTGTTTTAAATGTGTTAATGCAACTGTGTTTTTGACTTAGCTTCTGATATTGTCCTTCTCACGCAAGTCTCACATGTTTTCACTTGGACATAGCATTATTCTTTTATTCCTTAATCCGAGAGTCTTTCCCTCTTTCTTCTTCGATGTTTAGATGCACCTATTCTTCACACACATCTTCAAATCTACATATCTGTCTTCTGTTTGTTGTATCTTCATTGAAGATTGATGGAGAACTGGTGAATATCACCATACTAATCATATATGTGAGATATGTGAGATGGGAAAAAAGCATAGGGATGTATTTCTAGTTGGAAAGTCCTGTAGAGTTTTAGAACAAATAAGCTACCGAAAATTATTCATTCAGATCTGTGTACTGTTGAAGTTCCATCTAATGGAGGTAATAGGTATTTTATTACTTTTATTGATGAATTAAGTAGAAAGGCCTACGTGTATTTTCTAAAGTAGAAATCAAAGGCTTGTGATATGTTTAAATCATTTAAAGCATTTGTGGAAAAGCGAAGTAGTTGCAGAATTAAAGCATTAAGAACAGATAAAGGTTAAGAGTATCTTGAATGCACATAAGTCTTTGAGCAGTATGGAATTCAACATGAGACGACCACCAGATACACGCCTCAGTAGAATGGAGTAACAAAATGGAAGAACAAAATTATTGTAGATATGGTAAGATGCATGTTAAGATCTAAACAATTGCTTAAGGCTCTATTTGGTTTAGAGGTTAATAATGGGATGGGATGGAATGTGACACACTTCCATCGTTTGTTTGAGGGTTTCATAATGGAATGAAATGGACTAGGATGGAAGCAGAGGATTTCATATTACATTCTATTCCATCCTAAACAATGAAAATAAGAAACTTCCGATTCAGAAGGTTAGGATGAAACGTAAACTAATAAATACATACTACCTAATATACCCTCAATAATTCTTCTTAATACCAACTCTGACCAAATCATAATATTAATATATTAAATAGAATATAATAATATTTAATA